>JADQWA010001028.1:0-189866 GCA_018344505.1 Nebria ingens riversi
TCAAATGCTAACATTGCAGTCGACGGGTAGAAAGAATGCACTGGTACTGGAAAGTGGAGACACTGCTTAATTCGAAATGTCATGTGTCACGTATGACTTATTTACTATTTTTCTGTTGTGCCATAAAACGATAAACAAATTAAACTATCAAATAACATCTCTTTGTTAGAAAAAGTGTACTATCTATTTTGGTTTCGACTGCTCGTTAGAATAGGTGCGTATTATCAAATTACCAACTTCTGCTTCATAAATTCTATTTCTGATACATTTATGGTTTTTAAAGTGACAAAATGTTGATCGAACATGTTGGCAAATGTATGTCAAAACACCCCGATTACATATTCGATGAGGCATGTCTTGACATAAATTACTCAAATAAAAATGTTTCGATAAAGGCTCAATATTTGGAGTGCGAAAATTGCACTTTGCAAGATTGGGGACACAATAGTAGTTATCTAGTAATTACGAAATACCAACTACAATTTGAGGCTTTATTCGACGAAGCAAATTGCACGTAAGTTCTAAATATTAATAATCAACAGTACAATTTGAATGACCTTTAAACTCTTCTTGTTTTCTTTAGTCGCACTTTACAATTTGATGAGCATGCAAGATACGGTTGGAATATTACAAATGAAACAAGCTGTTCGAAGCTGTATGTCAAAGAAGCGGCTGATAATGCTTATTTACGTACGTTTTTATAATTCATAATCGTATTTTACCCTGAAATCTATGCAATGTTTACAATAAAAAGCAGTCATTTGAGTCATTTTATTTAAAGCAAATAATAGGGTTGATACCTATAGTTCTTAAATGCATTATGCACCTATACATGACAATTATATTGTAATATAATACAAATTTATTGCACTGGTTCACTCTGAAACCATATCGTTTATTACCCATTATTAGCAATTGAAATATAGCTATTTTCAAAATGTACATGACGTCATCAAGAGAATGAAATACGCATCCTCTCCTAAACAAAATCAGCCTACATTGTTACCACAAATAGAAAACCTTTTTTTTTTTTTTGTAAATTATACCAACCTAAATTATCTGGCAAACTGATTATCAGTTTTGTTTGTAGTAAAATTCACGCATTGATCTCATGTTTTTACTTTCTTTTACGAAGTAATAAGTAAGTATTGTAATCACGAAAATATACCTTTTGACCTTCCCTGAATCGAGTCTGACTATTTTTGGAATGACGTCTCTCTGTTGTGTGTGTGTGTGTGTGTGTGTGCGCGCGCGCGCGCTAAAGATATTAATGATTTGAACAACTTTTGTTTGAAACATTTCTTCAAAAAGTGTACCAGTTACGAGAAATTGCTATTATCTCATTTATATTACCATAGTTACATAGGTATGGCAAATTATATATAATAAATCGTATCTACTATGCATGTCAACTGTTTTAAATATTCAAATATTTTGACATTTAACATTTATTGTCAGTGTCACAAATAAGTTTAGTAAAAAACCGTTACAAAGGTTAGTAAATAATTTAAAATATTATATATAAATATTTTCTCTGGTTTAAAGTTTATTTGAAAACTAAAAAATGCCCGCCATAATAATCTTTAATAATATGTATTGAATAATGATATTTTCTTTATACTACTATAAAATCCAACATTTAAAATCTAAAATACATATGTTTTCTTTGGAAATCTGACAATAAACTAACATTACAATTTTATTGGACAATGAATGAAAATATTTTCTTGAAATGTAAACATTTTATATTTTAATTTATATATACTATCAAATATAAATATACTGACTACGTAAAAGAAAGTTTAGGGCCAGCACATGGCCGATGTTTTTTTGTTCATTTTAAATCATTCTCTAAGCCATTGTTTCTCAAACTGGGAGTCGCAACTCCCCAGTGGGGTCGTAATCAGGTATGGGGAGAGTCGCAATTTGTCAAAAAATAAGGCACGTATACGATAAATCCTTTTATTAAATAATAAATTTTAAGTTATAATCAAGTTTTGCATAAATATACTGCTTAATAAACTTATAACTAAAGATGTGTTAGTTAATTAATTAATGCGACGGATGAGTTCGTTTTTCACTTAAAAGGTTTTCTATACGTGGATCGGCATTGGAAACGCACTTAAGTAAATTATTTTCAAGTGATAATAGATTGTATTTAGTTTTTAAATTGTAAAAAATGACTAGAGTAAACATGCACTTCCGGTTTGTATGTATTTTCAAAAAAAGGAGGTTTTCTTTCAAATATATAGTGAATAACGTTGGGCAACTAGCGAAACTGGTCTTTTTAAATAATTAAAATTTCGGCAAGTTATTCTAATTTGGATATCGGTGAATAGTAGAAAATATATGATAAAATTCATTATTTCATAACTATTGTTGCACAAAACCTTAGCGTTAATAAAAGTTGCTGCATTGGAGATATTTCTGTAATGATTATGTGTTCATTATATAATGTATTATTGCGTTTGATATATTTCTTTGAAAATGTTCCAACTTTCAAGATTTTTTTAAATAATGCATACTTTTACATACTTTCTCGATGGAAAAGTCAATTTTGCCTCAATGTGATTCAACACCAATAATGCACTTTCTTGTTGAGCCGGAATCTCATTTCAATATCAACGTTATCTAAATAACGAAATCGAGTTTAAATTTTTTTCGGCCTCATCATCAAAAGAAGATAAACTATTATAATATGCCATTATAATGACATAGCATAATAAATTTGGTGGAAATCAAATTGTTGTTCGGAGTTTAAATTCAGTTCAAATTCCAAATCACGTCGGACGAAACGGGCATAATAATTATAAGAACCTTCCATAAAAAAATTAACATTTTTTGCGGTATCAACCCTATTGATATAGGAAAATTTGTTTAGAATAAAAGGTTTCAGATTTCATTGAATAGTTGCAGTAATTCATAAGGCAAGCATTGGTTGTGCCAATACCTAAAGTTTGGCATGGCGAATCTATGTATAAATATTATTGTATTTATATCACTGAAATATATAATAACGGAACGGCTACTGACGTGCTCGCTGCGAGCCGAGAGAGAATCACAGGGGGGGGGGGGGGGGGGGGTATACCTCTCTGTCGGTACAGTCCGCTTGGCAAGTAAAACAGTAGTTATAAATAGTATATATCATTGACTGTTTAGCTCATTAAATAGGTGATTCGTTAACGTAGGAATTCCACGCAGCAATTCTTTACCATTTTATTTTACTCAATAACCATTTAAGCCCAAGCTAAGCACATATATTTCATACTCTCTGCACTTCTAACACTTTCTAACGATACTGTACGTAACGTGGCCTCGTCACTAATACGCATGCGCAGAAGTGTGGGAAAGAGAAACATATACCCTCTTATATCATGCTATTTCGGCCCGTTTTACACTCATGGGTTGGTCTGGCAGTGCTCCTTCCAGTTATTATATAATTCAGTGATTTATATATACGTACTATCTATAACCATCAATATCATGAGCATTTTTTACAGCTGTCGGTTGAAAGCGATTTTATCCATTTTATTTATCATAGTTCAGAAATTAAAAAAATATGTCAGCAACATCAAATCAATGATTAGGCAATTATTACATATTTTTAACGGCCTTAGAATTACAATTTTGAAAAAGTTCAAACATATTTTGGAATTTCTTGTGGAATTGCATATAACTTCTAGCTTTCTGTCCTATGAAAGGAAATTACACAGGTTTAATAAAAATTAATATACTTTTTATTTGCAGCGATTTTGGGTGCCATGATAGTATTTTTATGTTTTGGGACTATATGGTATATGATTAAATGTATTTACAAATGTACATATAACAGATCCGCGACATGGCAGAATTATTTTAGGTCTTCAGATGTTACGCATGTAAGTTTTGCTATTTTATTTAGTGATGGAGAGAATGGAGTATTTTTAATAATCGAGTACTTTCAAGAATCGAATATTTATCCGAGTACAGAGAACGATGAACGGTTACGAATGATTATCAGTTTTTCTTTTTCCATTCTCCACTTCGCCTACTGTTAGTATGTCACTCCGTTCTCGCTCGGTTACGTCAACTCGTTTACAATCAAATTCAATGCTTGTTTGAAACTATCGCTACTCTGAGCTGCTTGAAAGAATAAAAATTAAAGTGATAATAGTAAAATAAAGAAGTTAAATGTGGTCCAATAAACCAACAAATAATAATTTGAAACATTGATGTAAAAAATCTGTTATTTGGGATTATTACTTTACTTAAAGACTTGAAATTAACCAGGCGCCCGCGCTCGTTCTTAAAAAACAAAACAATTCCTAAATAATTTCATTTCATAATTAACACTCATTCCCAACCAAAACTAGCTTGTAGAGAAGACAGAAAAAACTGCGAAAAATAGAGGAGGGAGTAATGCGATCAAGTACGAAGGAATTTGTATCAAACGAGTGAGCACGAAGCGACGTTTTACTGGTATTGAAAATAATCCTGAAAGTATTCGGATAATCAAGATCGAGTACCAGCGACTATTTTTAAGAATCGAGTATATTCCGATTCTTTGTACTCGAATACCTCATCACTAATTTTATTCTAAAATTTCTTTAGAAGCACGTTTGGCTTTTCTAGAACAAACTTGTGACCATTCGAATTTTTTTGCACTTTCTTGTTATAAATTTAAGCATTTGTATATTCTTTACATACATCGTACTATTAACACCCAAAGAATATATTTCTCAAATTTAAAATTAAATGAAAATTTAGGACATATGAATACATCTTCTGATATTCTCTGCGTCGAGCCTGAAGTCTGACTATTTTAAAATGACGGATGTGTGTAACTTGGCCTTAAGTCCGTACGAATGTATGTTTACACATGCCAGTGATTCATCATTCAGTGTCGCCAGTGTCCGTGAAAATATCGCTGCCGATCATAGAGCGAGTACTGGCACGGTACGGGCGGATCGGCACCACTGAAATATATAATAACTGGAACGGCTACTGACGTGCTCGCTGCGAGCCGAGAGAGCATCACAGGGGGGGGGGGGATATAGCTCTCTCTGTCGGTACAGTCCGCTTGGCAAGTAAAACAGTAGTTATAAATAGTATATATCATTTACTGTTTAGCTCATTAAATAGGTGATTTATTAACGTAGGAATTCCACGCCGCAATGCTTCACCATTTTATATTTCTCAATAACCATCTAAGCCTAAGCTAAGCACATATATTTCATACTCTCTGCACTTATAATACTTTCTAACGATACTGTACATAAGTGGTTTCGTCACTAATGCGCATGCGCAGAAGTGTGAGAAAGAGAAACTTATACCCTCCTATATCATGCTATCTCAACCCGTTTTACACTCATGGGTTGGCCTGGCAGTGCCCCTTCCAGTTATGATATATTATTGGTGTAAACGCTTCCATTAGAAATGCATTGGAAGATATTTTTTCACGGGCACGGTACGGATGTGTGTGACTTGGCATTTATAGTGCAATATCTTTGTGTATCTTATTGCCAAATTTGTATCCTGATATGTATTATATAAATAACTACCCACATATCATTGTTCATTTATAAATCGCTTCTATCTGTTTAAATAATTGCAACAATAATAAACTAAATATAATTAATATTATATTAAAGACAACCCTCACTTAAACATATTAAATACAAGGAGTTCACCTAAAGCAGTGATATATGGAAACATTTTACAGACCTAAGGAGTAGCAATGCAAGTTGCTATCGTTGTTAAAATACAGAATAGACTCCCAGTTACAATAAAATTGCTACTGTAAATTTGATATTTTTAGAAATATTCAGGATCGATGCAGGGAAGGCCAAAATGTGTATTTCCAATATCACTAAATATGAAAAAATAGCAAAATGATTTGTTCTAGGACAATTTACATGTACTTTTATTATGTTTTAGGATCTAGACAATCAAGTGGATAGCATACCGCTAGTGGTGGAACAGCCACCACGACGTAAGCATCCTTCGCGAATCAAATCAATTGACGTATTCCGTGGATTATGCATTATTTTAATGATTTTTGTCAACTACGGAGGCGGACAATATTGGTTCTTCAAACATTCTATCTGGAATGGTTTAACTGTCAGCGACTTAGTATTCCCTTGGTAACTTTTTTGCGCGACATTAATATAATTTTTATTTAATTTTGAGTTTTAATTAGGTTCATGTGGGTTATGGGATTCAGTATTTCAATTTCGATGCGAAGTCGATTACGTACCGCAGTTCCTAGGAAACAGATCGCTATTCAGATCATTTCTCGATCATGTTTATTGATCTTGATCGGAATAGTGTTGAATTCTCATGGTAGAAAATCTGACTTGGAGGATTTGAGGCTACCAGGAGTACTCCAACGTATAGGAGTTGTATATATGTTTATTGGATTATTAGAGACAATTTTTACAAAACGTTCAGCTTCAGAAGATGTAATTTGATTTTCTAAAGGCTCTGTTTGAAATCGTATTCTGGTATTTCTATGTTTAAGACCATAACGTACGTCAAAAATATTCAGACTTGGTTCATGGAAAATTTATATCTCGAGATCGATTTTTTTCAAGATTGAAATACTTATTACTTCGTATACGACATTAAAAAGATAAATTACAAATTTATATGCAACTACATTACGTTCTTAATTAAAAAATGTTTCCTTCAGTATAATACCGCATGAATGTTTCAAACAGAGCCCTACTGAATCAGTGATTTTTATTATTGATATTTATTTATTTATTTAGTTTGGTCGTCTATCTCCAATCCGAGATATAATTGTAGCATGGCCTCAGTGGATCATAGTGTTATGCTTAATAGCAATTCATACTTGTTTCACTTTTTTACTACCCGTTCCAAATTGTCCTGTTGGATACTTGGGACCAGGTGGTTTGCACAATCAGGGAGTATATGAAAATTGCACAGGAGGAGCTGCGGGGGTATTTGGATCGAGCTGTGTTTGGCAAACATATGCTTAAGTATCCAACGTGTCATAAAATGTATGAAACCAAAGTTCCGTTTGATCCTGAAGGTGAGTTTTAATCCTTTTATTTTAATTTACAATCAATTAATAAGGTATAACAAATAATTTTAACACATTTAGAGTCTACTATAATTCAATAGTATGCATGTTTACTCTTTATATCAGTACAAAGTATACAGCTTCATTTTCGAGATATACATATTTTAATGTAGGTATACAGAGCTCAAGTTTCACAAGTACAAAGGGGGTAGTAGCGGGATAAGCTATGTTAATCGGCTCCGGAAGGATTTCGGTTTGTGAGTGCTTTTATCTTGTCAATGACCTTATAAAACCATGATTCAAATAGTAATTATTATTATTCACCCACCTTACTTATAAGTATGATGGTTTGTAAAATCCGGCAATACATTTTTTTACTTAAAATGATTTGTCGCCTGAACTAATAGAGATAATCGCATGATTTTGAGCGCTATTTGAAGAGTATTAACAGGGCTACAATTCGTATCTAGCCGAACGCTGATTGGCTACAAAAACCCTATAAAAATTCATTTAAATATGGAAAAATCGATTTTTTACCCATTTTTTACTTTCTTATACGAATGTACGAGTATATAAGGAAGTATAGTAATCATGAAAAAAATCGAGATTTTAACGGAAATACATATTTTGATCTTCCCTGAGTCGAGTTTGACTATTTTCAGAACTCCGTCTGTGTGTGTGTATGTGTTTGCGCACGCGTGTGTGTGTGTGTGTGAACGCTCTACAGCCAAAACGGCCAATGCAATAATCATCAAACTTTAAACTTAAAACTTTTATATGCCTCGAAAGAAAACCTATTTTTGAAAAGAATATTCAAACCGGAAGTGCATGTTTACTCTTATAATTTTTTTCGAAATTCTGCAATATCTCCAAAACGGCTGCACTAACAAAAAATATACTAGTATTCAAAATGAAAGATATTAATATTATGCACAACTTTTGTTTAAAAAATATCTTCAAAAAGTATACCGATTTCAAGAAAATCCCTATTTAAATTTTAGAATATCTTATTTATGTTGCCATGGTTACGTAGGTATAGGAAGTTATACTTATGGTTAGTAAAATATTAAAACATTATATATACATATTTTGTTAGGTTTTTTAATTCATTTGAGGACTAAAACATCTGCAGTGTCCTGCACTTTATTTTCTTATACATAGTAGGTATATATTATTAACCATTCTATCTAAACAATATATGCCTAATACGTATAAGAAATGCAATACACTGCAGATGTTTTTACATTTAAATAGATTTTAGAATGCTTTAACCCCTTTAAAAATGCGTTAAACAAATCACACGCATTCCCCAAGCACAATTGACAAGATAAAAGCACTCACAAACCGAAATCCTTCCGGGGCCAATTGACAACTTATCTCACTACCCCCTTTGTTTTATCTATGTAATTGTTCCCAAATTCACGTACCTTGCGAAATGGTCTTCTTGTTTTCGAACATAATCTTAATTTTAATTATTAAATAAAAAAAAGCTTGCTTCGCTGTGAATGAAACTTTATAATTACAATCAGTTTAATTAACAATATATACAAAGAACAGTAAATATAAATTTCATTAAAATATGTATGCATATTAGGTATTTCATTATACCTATTATAGCTCATATGACATTAATTGGTAAACAATATCTGAACTTTGAGAGAATCTATGTCATTATATGTATAGAATAAGGATGTTTGTCAAAGTCGTATAATATCTCTTTATTACCACACCATTTATTGTTTGTTAAGCTATTTTAACGTTCAGTTATCTCATTTTAGGTATACTAGGAACATTCACATCAGTTTTAACAGTCTATTTAGGAGTTCAAGCCGGTAGAATTCTCCAAACGTATTCTACTTTATCCGCAAAGACAACCCGCTGGATTTTGTGGGCCATAATGACAGTAAGTTTCTGCCGTCTTGTTTCTAACACTGAATTTAAATTATATGTAATTTATTTACTTAAAATTAAATCTCATACTTTTTAGGGCCTACTTGCAGGTGTATTATGCAATTTTACGAAAAACAACGGAGTGATTCCAGTAAATAAGAATTTGTGGTCTTTATCTTATGCGTTAGCGCTTTCCAGTATGGCATTTTTAATTGAAATAATGTTACATATTCTTGTTGACGTCATGCGTAAATGGGGCGGACGACCTTTCTTTTACCCCGGTATGAATGCGATCTTGTTATATATTGGTCATGAAATGATGAATCATACTTTTCCGTTTGCGTGGGTGCCAAGTTATAAAAATCACCGAGAATATTTGGCAATGAATTTATGGGGCACGGCTCTGTGGGTGGCCATCGCAATTTTCATGTATAAGCGCAATATATTTTTCAAATTGTAACTTTTAACAGTTTTCGCTGGTTAGCTATAACAGTGCCAAACATTATTACTTTCGAATTTGTTGCATAAAATAAACGTTTCATTTTTTGAATTTTTATGGCATCAATTTTTAAAATATTATTTATTACCCGTGTTCAGTTAAACCGTTCACTTAACAGATTTTAATTTTTATTGGATTGAGTAGTTTTGTTTCCAAATAAATGTGATACATAAATGATTTTGTTTTTAATTTCCAAATTTTATAAGTCGACTTAAGACTACTTCAATATCACCGTTTTAAATGTTTAAACTTGCCGTTTCCATCTAGTATGAATTATGTCCCAGGAGGAATTTCATTTATATTCTTTAGAGATTTTTATTAGGATCTATTTGAGAATGTTTCTTTTAAAACAGCTCTAATAGGGATGACTAGAAAAACCACGTTAATGGTTTGTGATGACTGAGAATTCGATTTATGATACGTTTATTTTGTTTAAATAATAGGATATTTCTTCAATATATCTATTTTTTCACATAATCTCTGACGGCTTGAATAAAATGAGTTCTCTTTTATATTCATAGCAAATTAATTTATGCAATAAATGCAATATTTAAAATAATAATAAATTATCTACATTTTTCAAATATTTTTGTATTGATTTTTGTGGATAATCAAAAATAAAATTTGTTAGTGATCAGTTTTTACTGAAAATTATATTATTATAATTATAAACTTAGCTTAGGATATTTTGTATTAAAAATGATATAAAAAAATATTAACCTCAGCTTGTAATATCTATATTGTAATTTCTAATTTCATTTTAAATTCAATAAATATTATTTCCACGGCTGTATAATCTTTCATTTTACATTATTATCTATTAAATAATTTATGTTCCGGGGCATGTAGGAGATCATTTCACAAATGTATCAAACGGGATCTCCTGCGACTATGTTCCGGTAACGATACAGGAATGTTAGTTGTAGGATATCTTATTTGATATTTTTGTGGGATTATCTTATACATGTGTTAGTATGTACATAAATTGTGTAGATTTAGTGTCATTATACTGTGATGTTAGTTGGCAGAGTTTCGTGGGACAAATTTGGAAACAAAGTTACTGGAACATTTATGAGGAAGCTTCAACGTTATTCTTTACATAACACTACTCAGATGAACGCTGTAGGCAGCATTTGATGGAAAAAAATTAGAACATTACCGCGAAAAAATGAGTTAAAGACAACTTGTCTCCACAATGTGCCAATATATTTCAGAGTAGAAATAATTTTGCGACCAGCAATAAATTACCCTGAAGATGACTTATTTATTGGTCGAAACAGGACAATAAAATTATTTGCACCCTGAAATATATTGGAACGTAGTTGAGAAAAGTCGTCTTTTTTTCATTTTTTACCTACACCTATCTCTTTCTAATTAATATACCTATCTCTCTGTAATACAACTCAAACCCGTACTCTATAATTTGGTGCTCATTGTGGTGGCGCTATTTTTGCAGTTATATTACTAACCCCCTGGCCTACAAATATCCCTAAGTGACCTTTCCTGCTGTTCCTTGGACGCGTCAGCAGACTATTTGCGCGTCAGTGTCAGTCAGTGTTCACTTAGATTCTTTAGCGTTCGTTGCGTGTTGTAATAGTCTGGGTTTTATTAAAACATGTCTAGTACGAGTGAATTGGATATTATTAACAATACAGTGTGTAGAACGTGTCTACAAACAGGACATCTGACATCTCTGGATGATGCTTATTGTGCTGCTATGTGTTTAGGCGAAATGTTAACTTTCTGCACTAGAGTGAAGGTATGTTTATTTATTTATTGGTATTGTAAACGTGAAGGGGTTTGTTTTGTTTATACTATCATACATGTAACTGGTCTTAGGCAGTCTCGTTGACGTTCATCTATAGTGTATTTCATGATGATTATGCAGCATAGAGTCTTATGGGGAACAGTGTTGATACATCTTTCTCATCTGATGTGTGAGTGGAACAAAGACAGACATAGATATAGGAGTTCTATGAGTGCGAGTGAAAAAGACAACCGTTAAAAATGTATGAAGGTTGACCGCACTATCGCAAGGAATCTTAACTTCAGGGCACGATCATTTATTAAAATTAATTAATGAAATAAATAAAAGAATACTTGAAAAACAAATTTGAATCATAAAAATAGTATTATATTTAGCGGAAATAAAATTTGAATGCATTTGAAACACATTAAATATGTTTAAAATAAACGAAATTTTTACTATGCATTCGTTATGCAAATACGCATCTAATGGAGTTTTTTTTTTGTTTTCAATACTTTTTTTTTTTTGGATTAAATGGTTTTTCGTAGTTTTATGGTATTAAGATCAAAAGTATGGTGTTCGAAATAACTTCCTTATATTTTATTCAACGAAATATCTTTTATTGTAGCGTGAAGATAGCTTATTTCTCACTTTATAGCATTTTAGCGATTCTAAGATTTTTTTGAATATACCTAGCTGAAAGGTGGCGCCGTCTATGCAAAAAAAGATAAGAGGAACTAAGTCTAATAGTTTGTATCCATAGTGTGAACTTGAGAAATTGACCACTAGATGAAGCGGAAAAACAAACGAACACTTGTTATCTCACAATTGTATTCTTATCTGTACAGATAGATACAAATAATAAATATTATAAAGGAAATAATAGAATGCTTGGGAAAATAGCAGTCGTTTTTTACTAATAGTTTATTCGCTCAACGTTTGGGCATCCCTTATGCCTTTATCAGCAGTTTGAATAGTCAATACTTAAAAATCAAATAATAATATTTTCGATGTATATGGATAAGTTCAAGTTTAAAATTCATCACAGCCAAGTTATTATTTGCGTCAATATTATAAAATTACAAAATGGTGTTGTATATATTGTAATGAAGTTACGAAAACGCCGCGATAAAGTGCCTTCACTGAACAACATGATCAGTGGTGCGTAGTCCCGAGGCGTAGGATCATTGAGACAAATGAGCCACCAAGAAACAAATGAGCCTCAAACATAAAGGACGGCCGTTGGCCCCAGCCCAGTGGTTTCTACCAGAGGTTTCTGCCAGAGGATTCTGCCAGTGGTTTCTGGCAGAAAACAGTATATAAGAAGCCCGAATTCAAGGAATCGGGGTCAGTTCTTTAGCCGACTTAAAACAGTATAGTGCTCCACCGAAATAGTGCTCCGCAGCAAAACCGAATCACCGTTGCCTGCCGATACCTCCGCAAGACTATCCGATCTCCACCTCCTGCTTCTTGATACCATGTCAAATACCACAGGGTGAGCTGTTCCAACACTTCCTTTCTATCTAGTAGTATCCGCAAGTGTTTCCACTGAGGGTAAATAAACTGTATCTGTCTCCAGGTGTCTTGCAAGCGTTTCTTGCTGATAGATTACCTCCTTCTAGTAGTATCCGCAAGTGTTTCCACTGAGGGTAAATAAATTGTATCTGTCTCCAGGTGTCTTGCAAGCGTTTCCGCTGAGAGATTACCTCCTTCTAGTTTCTGTAATTATTTCTATAATCCTTCCGTATTTGTAACATAACCTGTTCATATGTGCATGCAAAATCACCATATTTCTTTGTATAATTATTCTGTATCTGTACCATAACCTGTAATTAATTGTCGTGTCAAACCATAAATAAATAATACTATTTTGATTTCATACCTAAAACTGACGTGTATTATTTTGAACACCTGGAATTAACCTCCACTGAGCAAACTATGACCCGCACGTCACAACTCCGCATTCCCATATTTCCTATCCGTATCAGTACCCACTGATTGGCGCCCGGGCAACTAAACAAAACCAAGACGTGCGGAAAAACCAAAACGTGAACGCAGAACGAAGCAAAGCGCGTCACAATTTGGCGCTCGAACAGGGACCCATCAAGTTACATGATGTCTGATACCGAAACCTCAGCAGATGAACATGAACAAAGGCCCAGAAAGAAGCGACGCAGCCACATCCTGGGTCTACACTCTACGTAAGTTCGTATTGGTGAAGGAACTGGCCAATTACGGCCTAAACACAACCGGACGAGCCAATGAACTTAGGCAGCGAATGGTGCAGTACCTCCTAAGCCATCCGCAAACCCGGCAAACCGACCGTAAATCCGAAGCAGTCCCGCCGAGCTTACCGGATACTGTCCAAGCTTCCAGTAACCCGTCCGCAATTCAATTAATAACGCCGCCTGCAGAGGTGTCTCCTGACCGACCCCGTCACATATGCGAGACGGTCCGCAAGTGGAATACTTTCTTTGACGGAACATCCGATGCCGTTACTTTCCTAGAACGTCTGGCGGAACTCAAAGACAGCGACAGCGTGGAATCAAACTTATTAATAGCAGCATTACCAGAACTGTTGCGAGGATCAGCGCTGCTCTGGTACCGCAACAACCGTGACTTATGGGTCACATGGGCAGATTTTCTGACTGATTTTCACGCTTATTATCTACCAGCAGACTACATCTTGCGTCTTGCTGAAGAAATTGGCAATCGGAAGCAAAAACACAACGAAACTGGGCGTGAATACATCATTGATATCCAAACACAGATTCGCCAACACGGTGGCATGTTGGAGGAACAATCGTTATTCCAAATTTACAATAACCTACTGCCCGAATACAGGCAGTACATCAAGCGGCGTGATTTTGACTGCGTGCGAGGACTTATCCGAGAAATAGAGAATTTTGAGCGGCTTTAGAACGATTTGAAAACCAGCTGAGCTCCCCGAATCTCCGCAGTGGAAACTGTTGCTCCACCACAACATCTGGCTGCTCGCGTCCCGGAGGAAAACAAATTAATGTGTTGGCGCTGTGGAGAGAGCGGACATTTTCGTTCAGGATGCCGAAAACAACAACAATAAAATACACTCGCTACCATCCATTGAGTGTCGTGAAACCGGAGACGACCGCTTGTTTATCATCGTTAACATCAAAAAACGGGAGATTGAAGCCCTACTAGACACCGGAGCCAGTTTTTCCTACATCAACGCCGAAACCGCATCTTGGTGCAAAGATGCAAGTAAATTACTGAAAACAACACAGCAACAGGCCCAAATGGCTGATGGCAGAGTAGTGCCAATTGTTGGATCAATTACCATGGGATGCGTAATTGCGGGCATATGGAGGCAAGTCCGATTCCTAGTTTTACCATCACTTTCCACAAGAATCATCCTTGGAATGGGCGTTATCCGGTCGTTCCGAATGTCCATTCACCCTTGGCAGCGTCGGATAACGTTTGACCGTCCATCCACCTCAATAGCCACACTACAGCCAGCCGCTACACCGAATCCCGTCACAACCGCCGAAACTCAATCCGAATCTGCACCCACGATACGTACCATTTCTGCCAAACGAACCAACACGGAAATATTAGCGGAATTTCTTGAGCAAGAAATCCCTAAGTTCGAAAAACAAAAAGGGGTTACTCCGTTACTGGAACACAAGATCCGCCTTAAACACGATCAGCCCATCAAGCAGCGTTACATACCCCGGAACCCAAAAATGCAACACATCAACAAAGAAGTTGACGAAATGTTGGCCGAAGGAATCATTGAACCGTCTCAAAGTCCATGGAACTCCCCCACCGTAATCGTACAGAAAAAAGATGGAAAACCATGCTCCTGTATCGACTTTCGAAAAATCAATGAGGTCACGGAGAAAGACGCATATCCACTTCCATACATAAATGCGATATTGGGCAAACTACGCTCAGCAAAGTATTTCTCAACTATCGATCTTAAGAACGGCTACTGGCAGGTGGCTCTCACACCCGATAGTCGACTTCTAACTGCCTTTACAGTGGCCGGAAGAGACCTGTTTCAATTCCGAGTAATGCCGTTCGGGCTACACGCTGCTTCGGCAACTTTCCAACGCCTACTAGATCAAGTTATCGGCCCCGAAATGGAACCACACGCGTTTGCGTATTTAGACGACATAGTCATAATCAGCAAAACACTACAGGAACATATCCAGCATCTTCGAGAAGTGTTTCGGCGTTTGAAGACCGCAAATCTACAAATAAGCCCAAAAAAATGTCAACTTGGGCTGAAATCAGTCAAGTACTTGGGACACGTAATCACTGAAGATGGCATCCAAACCGACCCTGAGATATTGGAACCCATCACCCAGATTCATCCGCCCAGTAATGTCCGTCAACTGCGGCAATTCCTCGGCGCCGCTTCTTGGTACTGCCGATTTATACTGGATTTTTCTGAGCAAGTGGCGCCGCTGACGCAACTTTTGCAAAAGAAAAGAGCATGGACTTGGGGCCCCGAACAACAACATGCTTTTGATCAAAAAAAGATTCGTCTCTCAATCGCTCCGGTACTAGCATGTCCAGACTTCAGTCAGCGTTTCTACCTCCAGACCGACGTTTCGGATTATGGGGTAGGGGCAGCCCTGATCCAAGGCACACCCGAGAACGAACACGTCATTGCCTACGCAAGCTGGACTCTCTTCAGCAGAAAAAAACTACTCCGTCATTGAGAAAGAGTGTCTAGCCATCGTCTGGGGCATACAGAAGATGCGAATGTACTTGGAAGGATACGAGTTTACCGTAGTAACCGACCACCAAGCGCTACGCTGGTTAAACGCCCTCCAAAACCCCACGGGCAGCTTAGCACATTGGGCCGTGCTATTACAGCAGTATGACTTTGAAGTACAATACCGGAAGGGTGCATTAAACCAGCTTACCGACACCCTCAGCCGAATGCCTTTACCCAAACTCGCTACTATCACCACCGGCTGTTCCTGGTACGACCAGATGAAGGCAAAAGTCACAAAAAAACCGCTGGAATACTTGGAATACAAACTACTCCAGGGTCATTTGCACCGGAAGTTCTGGGACCCGATTGACCTGTCCGATACGGAACCAGAACGAGCTTGGAGACCGGGCCCAAGTACTCGCCGAATGCCACGACAGACCGGAGGCAGGACACATGGGCATTACCAAGACATTGGCCAGGTTAGCACTGAGGTACTATTGGCCTGGCATGTTCCGCGACAGCACCAAATACGTTCAGAAGTGTCAGAGTTGCCAAAAATATAAAGCGACTCAAAACGCCATGAACGGGAACATGGGGCCACCTCGGATCACCAACCCATGGGAAGTGGTAAGCACTGACGTTGTCGGGCCACTCCCACGCACTTCAAGCGGCCATGAATATATCGTCGCTTTTCAGGACCGCATGACCAAATGGGTCGAATGCAGGGCACTTCGCAAAGCCACAGCTGCTACGATAGCCAAAGCCCTGCGAGAACTAGTCATTTGCCGATACGGATGTCCGAAGATACTCATCACCGACAACGGCACCGAATTCAATAATAATCTGATCAGGCAGCTGACTCCGCCTTATACACCTCACGCTAACTCTATCGAGCGAATAAACCGAGTACTAAAACCCATGCTCTCACAATATTGCGAAAACAAGCACAAAACCTGGGATACTCACCTACCCGAGTTCATGCTGGCCATCAATTCATGTCTACATACTAGTACAGGATACTCCCCAGCATATCTGAACTTCGGAAGCGAACTTCTCTTACCAAATTCGTACGACCAAGTTTCCACCGAAGCTTTTTGTACCAAAGGCATTCCGCAGCAGCACCTCGACAAAATGCAGGCTCTGCAAGACGCCCGACACCTAGCCCGCATTAACATTGCTCGAGCTGCCACCGGACAAGCTCATCACTACAACTTGAGGAACCGTGACAGGCAGTTCCAACCTGGAGAACTCGTTCTCCGAAGGGAGCATCCACTATCAAACGCTGCCCAAGGCGTTGCCGCTAAATTAGTACCCCGATATTCTGGTCCATGGAAGGTCAACAAACGTGTATCCCCGCAGGTCTACGACCTGGAGAACAACGCTGGGAAAACGCTGCAGAGGATCCACGTTAAGGACCTAGAACCATACCATGATTAATATAATTTTTCTCTTTTTGTGTTTTTAGAACATCCAAAGGCTGCGTCCGGCAGAGGACACCCGATTGGCGTAATCGAGCGTTGTCCCCTATAACCTCTTCGGAGATGAAGCTAATAAATAAATTCTTACCCTGGCTGTTGCCCAAACCAGCCCCCGCTGATCCGGCGCGTCAGCTACCTCCGTACAGGGCACCTACAAACAAAAAGGTGCTAAAACTAGGATACCGGCCATTAGGACGACGACCACAGAAGCCTGATCCGAGCACACATCCGCTGCTGCGGAATATTCAGGTTTTGAATCGTCGCCACGAGACATCCACACCGAGAATCAAGAGCCGACGTAAGGGTCAAGCGAGCACCTCACTCACGACTCCAAGGTACAAGCCACCAGTAAAGCTGCTCACGTCCACAGTGGTCTGCAATCTGGATAGCCGTTTTCGGGAAAGACCAGACAGCTCAAACAGCCTGGGCGAATATTTGCAACTGGCAACATCCCCCATACGATGTGACCCAGAAGGCAGTAACACCCCCTCCCCGTCGACTTCTCACCAGCCAGAAACTAACGTTAATGCATACGTGGCACTCATACCAAACGCCAAGCAACATCGACGTAAAGTACGAATCTTGGTACCACGTCCAGGAGGAGGTGTCATGTATGTGTATGCAACCGTGCGCAACCCGCCTACAATAAATAAGTAGCTTGCTGTGCCATGACTTCTTACCACCGGCGTATTAAGAGGGGGGTGTAACGAAGTTACGAAAACGCCGCGATAAAGTGCCTCCAGTGAACAGCAAGATCAGTGGTGCGCAGTCCCGAGACGTAGGATCATTGAGACAAATGAGCCACCAAGAAAGAAATGAGCCCCAAACATAAAGGACGCCCGTTGGCCCCAGCCCAGTGGTTTCTACCAGAGGTTTCTGCCAGTGGTTTCTGGCAGAAAACAGTATATAAGAAGCCCAAATTCAAGGAATCGGGGTCAGCTCTTCAGCCGACTTAAAACAGTATAGTGCTCCACCGAAATAGTGCTCCGCAGCAAAACCGAATTACAGTTGCCTGCCGATACCTCCGCAAGACTCTATCCGATCTCCACCTCCTGCTTCTTGATACCATGTCAAATACCACAGGGTGAGCTGTTCCAACACTTTCTTTCTATCTAGTAGTATCCGCAAGTGTTTCCACTGACGGTAAATAAACTGTATCTGTCTCCAGGTGTCTTGCAAGCGTTTCCGCTGAGAGATTACCTCCTTCTAGTTTCTGTAATTATTTCTATAATCCTTGCGTATTTGTAACGTAACCTGTTCATATATGCATGTAAAATCACCATATTTCTTTGTATAATTATTCTGTATCTGTACCATAACCTGTAATTAATTGTCGTGTCAACCCATAAATAAATAATACTATTTTAATTTCATATCTAAAACTGACGTGTATTATTTTGAACACCTGGAATTAACCTCCACTGAGCAAATTAGGACCCGCACGTCACAACTCCGCATTCCCATATTTCCTATCCTATATATATATATATATATATATATATATATATATATATATATATATATATATATATATATATATATATATATGTATATATATATATATATATATATATATATATATATATATATATATGTATATATATGTATATATATATATATATATATATATATATATATATATATATATATATATATATATATATATATGTATATGTATATATATATATTTATATATATATATTGTTGGAGTTTATTTTATTAAACCACGCGAGTAACGGTTCACGCTACCTATCTTATTTATGTTGTCTTTTGTTTTCCATTCTCACTCTAGTAATGTCATTCGTCCAATATATGTTTTGTTGTTCCTGTAATTGTTTGTCTCGTCTAAGTTATTAAAACCGACTCGCTAACAGGTTATGGGTCCAGGTCCGCGAAATTACGATAAGTAAAGACAGATGGTTTACATTACGAAAACGTTCGTCCCAGAATCGACATTATGAACGCAGGTAACATGGCACGTATCGAAGTCTTGGGAAAAGACAATTATGACACGTGGCAGTTACAAATTCAGGCTGTCTTCACGAAAAACGATTTGTGGGAATTCGCACGCGGTGGCGCGATGAAACCTGAACCGGGTGAAAACAACGCGAATGCGGCCAGTGTTCAGGAATGGATGCGCAGCGACTCGAAAGCGCGTTCGGACATAATATTGTCGATCTCCCCGAGTGAGCTGAAACAAATCAAGCATTGCACAACTTCCCGTGAAATGTGGCTTAAACTTGAGGAGACATAACAGTCAAAAGGACCTGCGAGAAAGGCGACATTATTAAAGAGTTTGACGCTGCAGAAAATGACGGAAAGCGGCGATGTGCGTGCGCATCTTAATCGCTTCTTCGACTCGGTGGACAAGTTAAACGACTTGGACATCGTGGTCAATCCCGATTTGTTGGCGATTTTATTGCTTTATAGTTTGCCAGCAAATTTCGAAAACTTTCGTTGCGCAATAGAAGTGTGTGAAAGAAGCTATCTTTCTCAAACGGTTCCTTGCAGAATTGAATTTTCATGATCTATACGATTTGACCGTTTTCTGCGATAACCGTGGTGCACTGATATTAGCTGAAAACGCAACCTACCACGCTAGAAGTAAACACATTGATATTCGCCATCACTTTGTGCGGGATGTGCTTAAGCAGAAGGAATTTCGTCTTCTGCATGTGCCAACTGAGGATCAAGCCGCTGATTTCCTGGCAAAGGGCCTTGCTAGATCTAAACACGAACGCTGTATCGAACTGGCTGGGATGAATATCTTCGGATAGTTATCCGACGTACGACCGACTCGAGGGGAAGTGTTGCAGTTTATTTTATTAAACCACGCGAGTAACGGTTCAAGCCACCTATCTTATTTATGTTTTTTTTTGTTTTCCATTCTCACTAATGTAATGTCATATTCGTCCAATATATGTTTTGTTGTTCCTGTAATTGTTTGTCTCGTCTAAGTTATTAAAACCGACTCGCTAATATATATATATATATATATATATATATATATATATATATATATATATATACGAGGGTGGTCTGAAAAGTTTCCGACCTCAACATGAAGATAGCAGCACTCGTAAATAAAAGCTAGGGAATTTCGTTGTTCATCTGTTGACAGTTACTCACCAAAGTTTCAGCCATTTTGGACGCGCAGTTGTTATGTAACAGTCATTTGAGTGAGTTGATGTGAGTGTTTTTATGAAAATGGACAAAATCGAGTATCGAGCTGTCATCAAATATTTGTTTTGAAAGGCAATACGCCTACGCAAATCAAAGATGAGTTGGATTCTGTGTATAGGGATTCTGCACCACAGTGAAATTTTGGGCAGCTGAATTTAAACGTGGCCGTAAGAGCTTGGGAGACGATGAACATTCGGGACGTCCAAAAACTGCAACTACCGACGAAAACATCGCCAAAGTTCACGAAATGGTGCTAGACGACCGCCGAATTAAAGTGAGAGAGATAGCAGAGGTTATGAACATGTCAAAAGAACGTGTTTGTCACATATTAAATCAACATTTAGACATGAGAAAGCTGTCCGCGCGTAGGGTGCCGCGTTTGCTCACGTTAGACCAAAAACGCGTCTCACACCTCAGCGGTTGCCATGGCGAAAATCCACGAATTACGGTTTGAACTGCTTGACCATCCGCCTTACTCACCAGATCTAGCCCCAAGCGACTTCTTTTTGTTCCCTCATCTAAAAATTGCGCTCGGAGGACAGAGATTTTCGTCAAATGAAGTATATCTATGTGGTCCATTCAAAAAAATTATCAAATCCTTTTCGATACCGTCCATTATCACTTTCTTTATCTATTACTATGAATCCATACTTATCCTTCCAACTGTTTGCACAAAACGTTTTAATGTTGAGAATGGCATATCAGTCTTCACATGATCATCTTATACATGTTTTAGATTCATGTCATCTGGTTTAAATAAAACTACTAAATTTGCATTATCAAATGTTTAGGAATACGTGCATAAGTTTGGCATAAATAAAATGAATCAACAATTGCATGACGTCCCATACAGAAATATTCACGCATACTGTCCTGCTTATCACAAGCCACATCATCGAATACAAATATTGAATTGGTTCTTGCATTTTGTGGTTTAAGAATTTCAGTATTATAACTAAAAGAATAATATCCCATGCCTTTTATAGGTGATACACATTTTTCGAGAAACTGATATTTTGGTTGCTGTAATGACTTTGAATATATATATATATATATATATAAAAATTATGAAAGAAAAGAAGAAATACATCAAATGCTACTCGGATGACTACAGCTGCAAAATCGACCGTATATTTACTATTTATTTCATATAAGGCACAGTCCGTACGCAGACACAAGTTGACTATTTTCAAAATTTATCTAGTAGTGAATTTCTCAAGTTCACACTATGGATACAAACCATTAGCTTTAGTTCTTCTTATTTTTTTGCATAGACGGTGCCACCATTCAACTAGGGTTATTCATAAATCTTAGAATCGCGAATTGCTATAATAATTAGAAATATGCTATTTTTACGATACAATAAAAATGTATTTCATTAAATAAAATCTGAAAAGGAATTTCAAACATAGTATTACCATACTTGTCTTAAAACCATAAAACTACCCAAACAATCTAATTGGCTATATCTCCATCCAGGATCAGTTCTTTTTAAAAAATATATTTTTTTTAAATGTAAATTTTTCACAAAAATTGCGCCTAAATGTTCAATGTCCACGTGTTATGTTAAACTATAATTTTACCTCTAAAAACAAATAATTACGTTTAAATTAAATCATTACATGTCCTCAAAATGATTTATGTTTTGAGAATATCTTCTATAATATTTCTATTCTGTTTTCGTAGATGCCTGTTGCCAACGATGGACTGCCAACACATATTTGCGAATATTGTTTATGCGAGTTGAATCAGGCATATAAATTCGTTTTGAAATGCCAAAAATCAGATGATAAGTTACGTAATCATCTAAATAGGAATATCAATACAAGTGCTGTCGTTCAAATATCTAGCCGAAATTATGGTATAACCCAAACTGATGGAATTTGTGTTAAAACAGAAGAAGTAGCAAACATAAATTCGTCAAATGTCATAAATACTATACAAAATGCAAATGACCTCAATGCAAACGTGAAATTGGAAGCTGATTTAACGTTAGGAACACAAGTTGACTTGTCTATGAAACAAGAAAATGTTAAAACATTAGAAGATGGGCGATGTAGGGGAGAGGATTTTAGATCACCTAGTTTAAACGACAGTTTCGACTTCGAAATATCTCTAAGAGAACCATTACCAACTTCAGTAATACAAAATGATCTCGACCGAGAATTAGACGTTATAAAACACGAAATAGATTGTGATGTTAAAACCGAAATGCAACGTTATATTAACAGAAATGAAGATATCGATGTAAACAGAGCATCGGTTAATCTACATGAAAATATTACAGAACCAAAACTGTGTCGACAATCATCAAAGCTGCAATCAGAAAAAAAAACTAAAAATAAAACCATCTCTGTACATACCAAAGCGAAAAATGCTTTAAGTAGTTGTGTGAATTCAATTGAATTTAAGAAATCACATGATATAAATAGCATTAATACTGATGAAATAACATCGAATCAACCCAAAATTGCAATGAATATGATGAACGCAGTTGTCATCTTAGAGGATATTAATGTGCATTTAAAGTCTTTAAAAAGCCCAATACAGCAGCAGTTTGAGCAATTAAATAGTGTCGTTTCGAAAAATTTAAATAAAATAGGAATTATTGCCAACACATCAAGTACCTGTCATAAGATTGGTCAGATCCGTCAAACTTCCAAGATAAATGACCAATATTGCACTAAAATGCCAGTAAAACGAAAGATTAAATGCAGAGCGATTAACACAACCGAGGAACCATCCAAATCCACCACCTCACGCTTAAGACATCAAGTCCACATACCCTATACTTGTAAATGTACATGTACAGTTTGTGAGAAATCTTTCAATAACAAACGAGCAGTAAGGTGTCATACAATGAAACACACGAGGGAGAGTTTATATCCGCCCGATGGTATCGTCAAGTCAATCACTCGAAATGAAGGTGGAACTCGTGACGTGTTGAAGCATATGAGCAAGACATCATTTGTGTGTAAAATTTGTGAGAAGGCATTCACTGACAAAACACGTTTAAATCTACATTTGTTAACGCATACCGGTGAGAAATCCTATTCATGTGCGACTTGTGACAAAACATTTGGTGTAAGAGAACTTCTAAATAGACATATGTTGATACACACCGGTGAGGAACTCTATTCCTGTACAATTTGTGATAAAACATTCAATCAACGAAGAAGTCTAATTGCACATAAGTTGAAACATACTGTAGAGAAACTTTATTCATGTGCGACTTGTGATAAAACATTTACTCGAAGGGGAACTCTAATTGCACATAAATTCACACACACTGGTGAGAAACCTTATTCATGTGCGATTTGTAATAAAACATTCATTCAAAGAAGAGGTCTAATTGCACATAAATGGACACACACAGGAGAGAAACCTTATTCATGTGCGACTTGTGATAAAACATTTACCCGAAGGGGAACTCTAATTGCACATAAATTCACACACACTGGAGAGAAACCTTATTCATGTGTGATATGTAATAAAACATTCACTCAAAGAAGAAGTCTAAATGGACATAAATGGATACACACTGGAGAGAAACCTTATTCATGTGCGACTTGTGATAAAACATTCACTCAAAGAGATAGTTTAATTGCACATACGATGACACACACTGGAGAAAAACCTTATTCATGTGTGACATGTGATAAAACATTCACTCGAGAAAGAAGTCTAATTGCACATAAGTTAACACACTCTGAAGAGAAACCTTTTTCATGTGTGGTTTGTGATAAAACATTCATTCAAAGAAGAAGTCTAATTGCACATAAGTTGACACACACTGGAGAGAAACCTTATTCATGTACGACTTGTGATAAAACATTCATTCGAAAAGAATATCTAACTAGACATATGTTGATACACATCGGAAAGAAAGTGATCAGAGAAAATGAGTAAATTTAAAAAAAACTATACTTATTATGAATTTGAAGACGGCTTGAAAAACTAGCTTCGTGTGCACCGGGCATAACGAGTGGCTAGAGTTAAACATTTTTAAAAAATTTATTAACATTTCGTTTTCTGTAATGCTCTCAACATTTTCACTAATGGGGAGGTAGAATGAAATTTATATTTAATAAATAATTATTTATTTCGAAAATATACACATAAAGATATGGATTAAACATACTTTATGTTTCAATTATGATCTGATTATTTTTTGAATAATTATTAAACATTTGCATATCTTGAATTACTTATTTTCGCGGTGAAATTGATGACTCAACATGCGCTACAGAATAATTTTGTTCCTCAGTTGAACATATATGTCAAAACGAATGTCAGTTCTGTCACTTTCAAATGAAATTACTTATTAATTTTACATCATGAAAAATAATTTTATAAAAGCGTCGTCAAACAATTTGCCGAATGTAAAATATCAGGTGTAAGCAAACACATAAAATTTGCGATGAAACAAGCAGTAGGTACCAATAAAAGAATGGGTAACTTCACCAGTAAATTGTTTGACACAGGCTTGCATGTATAAAATTATAAGTCATATTAGATAGTAAAACAACTAACGTTGCATTTCCTTTCTCTACTTAACTTTTACATAGAATTACGACTCATCTTATCATTGTATGTTAGGATGTACTAAAATTACGACGACATGCCACTCTGCTTTGTCAAGTCTTTTGTGTAAAATCTTTCTCTCGAAATAAATAATTTTAAAAAACGTAATTCTAAAGTGTAATTACTTAAGTTATACATATGTCACCCAAAAACTTACATATAACTTAATAGAACATATATTAACTTTAAATTATTAAATTTTATAAAACTACTGATATTTATAGCTATCTAAATAAACTATTTCCATTTTTTTTTAAAATATTAATGTATTTTTATTTGTGGCAACATGGTTCAGCGCATGTTGATTCATAATACTAGTTACTTTTATCAGCACTTTTTGAGGCGGCGTTCGTAATTGTTAACTTATTTAAATTATTATAAACTAATGCTGATTAAAAATTATATCCGAATAAAGAAAACACGCTGCGTTTGTGTTTTTTATATAAAATAAACGGCAAGGATGTGGCAAAGGACGAGGAAGGGGCCTACGCCGAGGACGCGACAGAGTAAAATATCTATATTATGTTAGACGATAAAAAAATTATTTTTTATTATAGGATTATTGTCCGATAATAAATATGTACGGCGGAGTGGTGTATTTGAATTATACTTCTACTGACACAGACCCCAGCAACAACTTCAGCCATGGTACGGGCACCGGCATCGACATCTCCGGCCCCGGCAACCGCATCGGTCTCATCTGAGACCGATCCGACACCCGAACCGAAGTAGATTATTTTTATTTATTAATAAATAAATATATATGTTTTTTAATAAATTTTTTATATATTTGTATTTATTGTTTTTATTTACCAATACTTGGATAAATATAAATAAATATATATGTATATGTATATATGTATATGTATATATATATATATATATATAATATATATATATATATATATATATATATATTTATTATATATTATATATATATATATATATATATATATATATATTATATATATATATATATATATATATATATATATATATATATATATATATATATATATATATATATATATATATATATATATATATACGAGGGTGGCCTGAAAAGTTTCCGACCTCAACATGAAGATAGCAGCACTCGTAAATAAAAGCTAGGGAATTTCGTTGTTCATCTGTTGACAGTTACTCACCAAAGTTTCAGCCATTTTGGACGCGCAGTTGTTATGTAACAGTCGTTTGAGTGAGTTGATGTGAGTGTTTTTATGAAAATGGACAAAATCGAGTATCGAGCTGTCATCAAATATTTGTTTTTGAAAGGCAATACGCCTACGCAAATCAAAGATGAGTTGGATTCTCTGTATGGGGACTCTGCACCATCATTTACCACAGTGAAATTTTGGGCAGCTGAATTTAAACGTGGCCGTAAGAGCTTGGGAGACGATGAACGTTCGGGACGTCCAAAACCTGCAACTACCGACGAAAACATCGCCAAAGTTCACGAAATGGTGCTAGACGACCGCCGAATTAAAGTGAGAGAGATAGCAGAGGTTATGAACATGTCAAAAGAACGTGTTTTGTCACATATTAAATCAACATTTAGACATGAGAAAGCTGTCCGCGCGTTGGGTGCCGCGTTTGCTCACGTTAGACCAAAAACGTGTCTCACACCTCAGCGGTTGCCATGGCGAAAATCCACGAATTACGGTTTGAACTGCTTGACCATCCGCCTTACTCACCAGATCTAGCCCCAAGCGACTTCTTTTTGTTCCCTCATCTAAAAATTGCGCTCGGAGGACAGAGATTTTCGTCAAATGAAGAGGCAATCACCTTCGTGAACAATTATTTTGCAGAGAAAAACGCCGAGTACTATTTGGACGGGTTACAGAGATGGGAGGAGCATCGCTGGGAGAAGTGTGTAGAGTTACAAGGAGACTATGTTGAAAAATTAAAAAAAAAATCTGAATTAATGTCTTGTATCTTTGTTAGGTCGGAAATTTTTCAGACCACCCTCGTATATATATATATATATATATATATATATATATATATATATATATATATATATATATATAACACAATAAGTTTCCGATGCGTCAATAAAAGACGAGTTCATATGATTCTGATAGTGAAGCGTCAACATATGAAAAGGTAAATATTTTTTATAGTGAATATCACAAGTTGTACAAGAATTATGATTCTTCCCGGTGCTTGATAACATGATGAACTAAAGTTCTTTTTTGAATGAATCCCTTACTACAAATTTCACACGTGTATGGTTTCTTTTCGGTGTGTGTCAACAAATGTAGAGTGAAATAATCTTTTCGAGCGAATTTCTTGCCACAAGTTACACAAGAATAGAATTTCTGGCCGGTGTGTGTCAACACATGTCTAATTAGATTTCCTCTGAGACTGAATGCTTTACCACAAGTTGCACACGTGTATGGCTTCTCACCGGTGTGTGTCAACATATGACGAGTTACGCCTGTTGTTCCAGGGAAAGCTTTCCCACAAATGTTACACACATATAATTTCCTACCCGTATGCTTCAACACGTTACAAATTCCATCTTCTTTTCGAGTGATTGACTTGTCGATACCATCGGGCGGATTTGGACTCTCCTGCGTATGACGCGTTAATTCTCGTTTGTTATCGAAGTATTTCTGACAAACTGTACATGCATATTTACACGTATAGAGTGTGTGGTCAATTAAGCGTGAAGTGGCGGATGTGGATGTTTCCTCGGTTGTGTCAATCGCTTTGTATTTACTCTTCTGTTTTACCCTATATGAGTTAGTTGGTTTTACAGGCATTTTAGTGCAGTTTTGGTCATTTCTGTTAGAAGTATGACGTTTGCGACTGATCTGACCATTCTCGGCAATAATTGCTATTTTATTGATACTTTTTGAAACAGTACTATTCGTTTGCTCAAACTGCTGTTGTATTGCGCCTTTTAAAGATTTTAAATGCACATTAATATCTTCTAAGATCACAACTGGATTCATCATATTCATTGCGTTTTCGCGTTGATTCGATGCTATTTCATCACTATTATTATTATTATTTGTTTCTTTTTCTGGCAGCAGCTTTAACGTTTGTCGACAGGTGTTTGGTGCTTCAGTATTTTCATGACCTTTAACCGATGAACTGTTTACTTTTATATCTTTATTTCTGTAATTAACAGAAGGTTGCAGTTCGGTTCTAACATTACAATCGATTTCCTGTTTTATCAGCTCTAATTGTTGGTGCGGATCCGCTTTTATTGTTGACATTGGTAATGGTTCTCTCAGAGATTTGTTCAAGTCATTAAAACACTCAAAACTATCGTTTAAACTAAGTGAATTAAAATCATCCCCACTACATCGCCCATCGTCCAATGTTTTAACGTTTTCTTCTTTCATAGAACAGTCACTAAGTCGTAACGTCATATCAGCATCCAATTTTACGTTTACATTGAGGTAATTTGTAGTTTGAGTAGTATTTATGCCATTTGGCGCCATTGTGTTTGCTGCTTCTTCTGATTTGACACAAATTCTATCAGTATTTGTGATATCACAATTTTGTTTAGTTATTTGAACAACATCACTTGTGTCTCTTGTATTAAGATGATTGCGTAACTCATCATCTGATTTTCTGCATTTCGAAACGAATTTGTATGCCTGATTCAACTCGCATAAACAATATTGGCAAATTTGTGTTGGTAGTCCATCATTGGCAACAGGAATCTACGGACACATAATTGCGTTATTATCAAAGATGTTTTCTAAACGTAAAACAATTTGAGAAATACGTAATTAATTACGTATTATCGTAATTATTTATTCTTAGAGGTAAAATTGCTTACTCTTAATGGTGTGAAAAACATCAACATTTCCGCCAGACACATATCAATTTCTGTCGAACACGATTCATATAACGATTTCATATCGTCAGATGGTATCAAACACGTTCGACACACATTATTTAGCCCCATGAATACATTATTTGACATTTTAAAGCAAATACTCCACGTACACGTCAAAGTGACAGTTGTACCAAGACCATTAAGGTTTTTTTTTTTTTTAAGATTAACATTATTATAAAGTAATTTTTAGACCGAAATTAATACTAAATATAAGTTAAATAATTTATTTAAGTCATTATTCGTTTGTTTGACATTTATACATTTTTTTTTTGTGAAGTAAGCTAAACCAAGACCATTAGGCTTTAAAATAAAATCTACTTCTAAAAACCAATAAAATCGACTTCAGAACAAATATATTACATCTTATTTATCCCTTTCTGTAAACGAAATCATCCTTGGTGGCGTTAGTAGCATTAAAAAACATGTCGAACGTAATAACCAATCTGTACTAATCACAATGTAGAGCCTACGATTGGCCGCGCGACGTGAACCGAACTGACCTTAAGTGATTCAGTATGCGTTCGTTACTAAAAGATCAGTATTTAATTTAATAATAAATTGTACACAAAAAATTAAGAAATAAACAGGCGGCTAAATAAAAATTATTGTTGTTAATTGTTGAAGTCTATATGATTTCGTATTGTAATACGAACACTTTAGAACAGTGTAAAATAACAAACTTTAACTAATATATTGGACTTGGTTATACGCGGTTACACATTGTTTTTGATGTTTCATAGATGAATATACAACTACATTTATTAGCTTATTATTTAATAAATTAGTAGATTATACATAATTTCACTATTAACAAATCCTTCTACAATAATGTCGGCCTCTAGGCCTGGAAATGATCCTCCCGTTACGAAAACATATACAATCTAACAATTGCTAACAATGGTTACTCGCTTAACTAAATTGTTATTTAATCGAGTAACCAGCTCACTTACTAACTAACTATTAAATCAAGTTGAAATAAATTTTAATTTAATATAAACAAATGTGTGTAATGGAAAAGAAAGCTGAATAATAAAAAATGATGAACGGTTTTTCATATTCAGCTGTTGTTACTGCTTATCAAGAAGCAGCAACGTAAACATATCGAACTGCTTGTTATCTGTTTATAAGCGCAGTTGTGTTCGCGCATCAGTTCTTCTTCTTCAACAATTTTATTACTTGCGTTTTGAGTTGAGTAAAATCCCACACAGCTGCTATTTACGTTTTGTGTGTGTGTGTGAGGTGTGCGCGACATCGAAAATGTCGTTTAAAAAAGATTTAATATTACTGTTCCGCCCATATTATTTATTTAATATACTGCTAAGTTTATCTTACATTATCTGTAAGCGAACGCCTGGCATATGCAATGTGTTGTTTATTCAAACCGATTGCGAATTGGATGGTGTAGGTTAGCCGACCTAATTCGCTGGATGCTGTGACTAAAGAATGTTTTAATTTTAGCGAGAAACGGAAATATTATTTTTCTTGCTAATTGTCATCATGATACGCACACGGAAAGCCGGAAGTGTAACTATGATCAACTATTTAACATCGAGTTTCATGTACACTAAAGTCGCTAATTTAATTCTATGGTTTTACGCCGATTTCAGAATGGGGTTGATCTTCGGAATTATATTTATTTGTAATAATTATTCTACGTTTTTTATACATATATAGTGTCATTCAAATAGTAGATATTTAATGGGTGCATAATAAAAGTTTGAAAAACATTTATATATACTATAAAATAAATATGAATTGGATCGAATTAAATAATAAAATATACCTGTTTTAGTTACAGGATTGTTACTACCAGAACCGACATATTCGGGACCGGAAAAGGTAGTATATTTCCGTGGTGCTCAAGGATTGATCGAAGAATTGGAGCGAGACAAAACCACAAAATGGGTGATCGAATTCTATACTGTTTGGAACCCACAATGCGTGAATTTCGCCCCAGTATTCTCCAAATTAAGTAACGATTACTCATTAGACAACTTACGTTTCGGTAAAGTCGATGTCGGACGTTACCCGGACGCAGGCCAAAAATACCATGTCAACGACGGAGCGATGAGCAAACAATTACCCACGGTTATACTTTTTGAAGATTGCAAAGAGTCTTGCCGCAGACCGAACGCGGACTCGAAAGGAAAGTTACAAAAATTTTTGTTCTCTGAAGACGCAGTTAAAGCCGCTTTTGATTTAAACAATTTGTACACGTCTTGTAAAGAAATTGTTAAGGCAACAAGTAAAAAAGGACATATTAAAAAGGAATAAATTAATTTTTAAGAAACTGGTGTGTTTTGTTCTTATGAATTATGCATTTTTGTAGTTAATTTACAATGCATGTTAGTGTTCCAAACAAAATGTGTTCGAAATAAACTAGTTTTAGCTTTTTTATTTATTTTGACTCGAAAAATAAACAATCGTAAATACGTTGCCATTATAACGGAAACCACAACTTAGATGGGAGTGAAAAAGGATAGAAATATGAATAAAACGGAGTAACACTATTTTGACCAGGCCGTACCAAATATTATTAATATACGCACATATTGTATTATTTCTCAGTGAGTGTAAATTGTAATTGTTTATTTATAAATATAAGGATTTGTTAGCAAAATGTTTTATTATTAATTACACAACTTATGAATTACAAAACAATTATTGCAGATTTAATTCCTGTTTATATAACTGAATTTCTTTCGACATTTCAGTGATAGTGGTCGCCCTATAAAAATGATTAATCAATATACTAAAAATCACAAACACTAAATTATTAACATACATCTCTGATAGATTGTTTTTTATGACTGTAGTTTGCGTCGAACTTAGCGTTACGTCTTTTTTCTTTTCTTGTTTCATCCAATTTGCCATCTGCAATTTATAACTTTGCATGTTTGTAATACACATTTTAAAAACTACAAGCTTACAAACAAAATAAATCACTAACAACCAAATACTAATTGTTATTATAAGGTGTTAAGCGTTTACTACAGATATTCAGAGAACAAAATACTTTGTGTTATAATGCACCAATTAAAGTTAAGGCGTGTGTATTTTCGCATATGTATATCATAAGCGTGAGTGTCGAAACTATTAACATATTAAGTAAGACTTCCGCTACTTAACTCTACTTGACAAATGCGCAAATACAATTACACAAGCGTTAATAAACAAAACTGTTGACTGACCTGAAGTTCTTGATACTTCTGCTTGCTTTTCACGTGGTCGATCGCTTTGGCGTAGCGGTTGATTTTATTCTCAGCACTTTTGAGCTCTTTAAACAACGTCTTCTCACTTGCCGTAGGCTTTGGCTGTTTTTGAGTCACTAGTATCAATAACTTCTCACATCTAAAACCAATAAATTACCTATTAATAAACAGGGATTCCTGGATTTATTTTACACATATAAGAGCAGGAAACCACTGTAAAACAAAACTTAATAGGAATACCTTTTCGTAAGCTCTTCCTGTTTATCTTTAATATCTTCATACTTTTCCGCAAGTCGTTCTGCGTTTTCTTGCATATGTTGTTTAGTTACATTAATTTTCTTTAATTCATTGATTTGATGCTCTTTCAACATTTGTAAAGTTTTGACGCGTTTTTCGATTTCCTCGCGGATTTTATCATATTTCTTAAAGTGTTCCTCACGGAAGATCTGAGTGGCGCGTGATACAAGCTGTAATAATAAAACAAAAACATTAATACAACTGAAGAAAAGCGATTATGAATGACAAACTTGCGCGCATTCTTCTACGGAAGGATTCGAATCTTTCGATAGTTTTAAAATGGGTTGATTCATATCAGTTTTAAGACTTTTCGTTATGTGTACATCGAACGGCTCTTCCAACATCTTTTTCAACGGTGAAGTTAGATCTGAATCCATTTGTAATTGATCAGTATTCGGTAGTATCATTGTTGACACTAGCGGTAGTGATACGACTTGTCCAGAAGCCAGTAGGGCGATCATGGTAGTAGGGCAATGGAATAGAGAAAACCCTAAGACTGGATTTACTTTCGCTGCTCCAGTCGCATGTGTGCACAGAAGATACTCAGTGACGCTTTGGTTGTTTAGAGTCGGTAGACATATATTCAAGTCATCTGAAACGATATCTGTTAAACATTGATCCAAAAGTGTGTTTTATAATTAAGTACCTTCTTCTAACTCAGCTATTTTATCAAGTTCGCTAATTAATGGTATATTAACAACATGTACTCCTGTCTCATGTGTGCAGAAGTATCTCCCTTTATTTGAATCGTCCGGGTGCAAAAATATAGGGCATGAGTAAGAGTTATCTGAATCAGTAACCGCTAAACCGAGTTCTAACTCGATACTTTCGAATACGTAAAGTACTTTATCCGCGGGGTAGATGCAGTAGTCCGAGTGTTTGATAACTGTCTGGAAATGATGTGAAACTTTGATATGGATGTGTTAATATAGTAGGGATGAAGTGTAAATACCTTTTTTCCTCCGTATTCACTTTCATCGTCTGGCGTTAACACTATGCTGTGATAGATAGTGCCAGTACAAGTAGAAATGGCGACTACTGGAGGAGTGGTTTTAAAACACATGATCGCACAAGCATCATCACCATAGTTATCATCAACTGACATAGCTAATGGTCCTTTTAGTATAGGTTTCTTTCTAAAATATATTTCAATTAATCTTTATTTATAACATGTATAATGTATATTATCAACACACTTTTCATTAATATCGATAACTAAAGTGAAGACTTCTCCGTCTCCTCTTAAGATATAAATAGGCCAATCCAAGTCTTCCCATTTACCCTGTCCGTTTGTGTCATTGGCTACTTCAGGTGCACCGAAATCAAAATCAACGCCAGTTTCTCCTAAACCTGCCAAAAAAGGCAATCTGGTACCTGGGAGTATTCCTACTGGTTGGGTGCCTATTTGGTATACTTTTATTAAAGTTGCTCCTGAGTGTTGTATTGTATATAATCTAGAATTAATGATTGTACAATTTTGTGATGTTGTTTAATCACAAATCAATTATAAAGTAATTTTAAGCTCAATATCCATGCAAATTTAAGCAATATAGTAATAGTGGAAGCATTTCAATTATTGTTGGTGAATAATTGAATACCTGAACATATTATCAGATGAGAGGACTAATAAGTGATTGTCCATTTTGGAACCCGGATGCCATCGCACTTGACGCACTTCGACAATCTTACTATAGGCGAAAAGTTGTTCATCGAGTAGGTAATTTCTGGAACAAGAGTTTTATTATTGTAGTATTGCATGTGACGGGATAGGAAGCATATTAGGTGAGTATAGTAGATATATTTATTAAGTTAAAAATAAAACAATGCGTTTGAGCATCCGGAGTATTGTAGTAAATATATAATTTCCTCATACTCGTGCACGTCCAGTACAACGAACAGAGAAAGACAGACAGCTGTATGTATGTGGAAAAAATAAAACCGAAAACTCGGTATTCATATGATGATATATGACAGAAAAGGGTAGCGAATTCAAGTAATTAAGAATGGTGATGTGTATACCGTACACGTATATGGTCATAGTATCACTTTATTCAAAAGAGATGTTATATTATACAACAGCATACACATATCGTGGTGGGTTGTTGTTGTGACCTGGACTCCTCTAATGTGTTGTCGGGCACTGAAAAAAAGGAGGGAGGATACTCTGGACACACCCCTCTACTCAAATGCCCCCTGTTCCGCACCACAGTGCCCGCATGCCTAGTGGTATGTCACACGGGCTAGTCGTTAACAATGTGTTTGGTCATTTTTATCATTTCGGAGGCTCACAGACTCCACAAGGATCGCTCATACATTTAAAAAGCGCTACGCCAATTTCAACTAGCAAATACATTTTTGGAAAAACTATTTTTAAAATGCGATTCAAACCGAATCTAAACTATAAATATTTTCGTTAAATGCATGAATAACTTAGCAAAATTGAAATAATTAGGTAACACGGGTAGATAAAATTTTCAGATTATTTTAATTTTATAAAAATATATATAGTCCTAGAAATAATATATATATATATATATATATATATATATATATATATGTATATATATATATATATATATATATATATATATATATATATTTATATTTATATATATATATATATATATATATATATATATATATATATATATATATATATATATATATATATATATATATATATATATATATATATATATATATATATATATATATATATATATATATATATATATATATATATATATATATATATATATATATATATATATATATATATATATATATATATATATATATATATATATATATATATATATATATCTCTATATATATATATATATATATATATATATATATATATATATATATATATATATATATATATACGAGTAATGTGGTAAATTTTCCAGTTTGGAAAACATCTCTGGTGCTTTCCATTGAGACCGATTTTTTTCATGCTGGGCTCTTATCCATCTTTGTTACATTTAATAATGATTGTTGTGGTGTATTATAGTCTGTGTGATTTTATAAATGTCAGGTAATTTAGTATCTAAGTAAAATGTATGTTGGTATGCCGGGCTCCAATGTACAATGTGTGTTTGTGATTCCCCTCTCTACTCTTAATTATCGAAGACTGATCTCTGACAACTGATATTAAAACATATAAATCACACGAAAAATAAAAGTTAAAAGTCCCTATGTGATCATTATTTTAAAAAAAACGACGTGGTTTTTAATAGCGCTTAGGGTATCTCTGGGGTTTTTAGATTTATAAAAAATATTTGTATGATAAATTAGCGGTGGTACACCTTTATTTAAACTCGCTAATGTGCGCTGGATACTACCGACATTTGTTTTCCTCATTTTAACTTAATTAATGAATAATTATTCATCTATTAAAAATCAATTCAATAGAAAAATAGAAGAAATGGAAGAGAGAATCGATATAAGTCGCAACTATGTATAAAAAGCAGAACAAAGAAACTAGGTATACACATGCGTATGACAAAGAGTGGAATGGAGTGAAGTGAGCGCTGGGAGGATTGCACATAGACTCGTTGTGGAACTTGAGCAGGTTGGGTTAATTTTAAACATAATTTTATATGAAATACAGCGCGCCACCGCGTTGTACTCGCGCATATTAATTATACTCAAGTAGCGCGAAGCCGCAAGTCCACTTTTAATAAATGTCTCCGAATGTAATGAAAAGAAATTCTAATTAGGCATATATATGTATATATAAAATGAAGTTAGCAACACACCAAGACGGATTTATGATTTTTGTTATTTTCACGCGCTCCCTTGTTTCTGCACTCCCACACTCTTGATCCCATTTATCACTTATAGCGTCCGTGAATAATTTCCACTGTAACAGAAAGCAAAGTACTCCACTCTAAATGGATAAGATGTGTTGTTCCCTACCAATAAATAATGTCGCTCAAATGAAAAGAAGCTCAAAAGTTGCGTTTTAACTTTAATTTAAACCATCATCATCTGTCCACAACCTCAACCACAACCTTCTTGATAACAAGTATGAATTTTAAGTGGCCAACACCAACCAGCGCGCAACTTGTCCAATTTTAAAACGCATCTTCCATTGTACAGTATTTTTGCTAATACCACTAGACCACGTACACTTGCATGCTCGATTCCATTTGCAATGGATGGATACCTACATGTCAACTGAAATATTTACTGCTTTCGAGACCACGTGAGTATCATAAACTTATGGACCTACAAGTCTTGGCTTCATGACCCGTTATTTTTCAACGAGAATACGTCAGAACATATCAGGAGAGTACTACAACACAATTACAAAAACTATTTTTCTTTACTGAATACTCGACAGTATAAATAAGATGTTTGAAAGATTACGAAATATTTATTTGATCATCAAATATTTTCGGGAGGCAATAATTTATAGTCCTGTATGGTTTCTGGAAACCCCTGCACCAACTCTGGTTTCGTTCATCATCCACTGCTCAAACGGGAGTGTTTATGCGTCGTATTGACAGAAAGAATCGGCGTCTGGAGATCAGGGATGTTGTCGCTCGTTTGGTGACAAAATTTTCGACATACGTGTTATATGCTACGTTCAATCTACCTCTAGACTCCTCGGTGTACTGTGTTTGGATCCCTGTTCAGGTAAGTGTACCCCCTCGGGAGTAGTACAATGTTTGCTGCTAGCTACCAGAAGTGAGTTATATGGAAAAGATTCTGTATTATTCAGTTTTTGTGTTGGTTTATTCGTTTTGACCGTGGTTCAGGTTATTTTTCGTAGTTTACACAAATGGGCGCAGCCCCAAAATGATGCAAAGTAAAAAAACAAAACAAAAGAGCCTTAAATTACTATATATATTGTTTACGAAAACACATCCTTTTATTTACGTATCTCAGAATGTAATTTAGAGTATTAAAAAAACGTATACAGGAGGAAAAAGAAGTATATTACATATACATAATTTTTCTTCAACCTGCGGGCATGTGTGAGATAAGCAGTGGCTCAAATGTTAAGCGGGGTAAACGGGGGGACGTAAACACGACTCATATTCCCTAATGCAATGTTGGTTTTTTTGATAATTAAGAAAATATTCGGTGGGTGAAATGAGGGCGAATGGCCTCAAGGGGAAAAAGAAACGACGACCCTTCCTCCTTACTCTGTTGGGCATGTTGAAAAATTCTCTATATGTGATTTAGACCTTATCGTATGTGTGTGTGTGTGTTACCCGCATTTGTTACCAAAGGGTAACCATGGTAAAAAACAAACGAGTCTATTTGCAGAAAGTATTCCTTTGTTCCTCTAATTACGCCTTAGTTGTTTTCGAAGATTACTAATTCGAAAATATATTTGTAATTATCCTGAGTATAAAATAAAAAATGTCTGTGTATGTAGTTTCTTTTTTGTTTTGGCCAACAAACTAATTCGTTTTCTTTGGGGACTTAGCAATGGTCATCGTTATATTCTTCCATTTTATGGTTCATATTAAGGTGGGTGAACCACGGGAATGAGAATGGAAAAAAGGGAGAGATAGAAAGAGTGAGAGAGGGAGGAGAGGTATCCAAATGACCGCTTTGTATTCATGATGTCTGTTGGTTTTAAAAAACATTCACCTCTTCCTCCCACTCGCAACCCTTAAGGCCGCGGCACTGCTTAGCGCAGAGCTAAAGCATGCTAAAGTATTATATATTGTGAATGTTAATATTTCATATAGCCAGTCGGACATGGGGATCAAGTTACCCCACTCTCTCTTTCTCTCAAACCCGTTTGTGTTTCATACGAATACGCGAGTGTAAATAAAATGAATTATCATTTTAATAGGGTGATATGGAAGTGTTCTTTTGTTGTTGGGCTTTTTTATGTGTGTTTGTGTAAAGGGATGTAATAAATATCTTGTGAATGTATGAATATTTTTTTTATAAACACTTTTCTAAAAAGATCGATTTAAGATCTATATACATATGTATGTATGTATGTATGTATGTACTTTTTCAAATATTTCACTTCTGTATGTATGTATGTATGTACATGTGAATTTTAGCATAGCATAGCATAGCACAGCATAGTTGAGTTTGAGGGTTTTTTTAATCAATTCATCCGAGCTATAATCGCTGTGGTGAATCTGTGTCGCGGTAGGCGGTGCACACGCCATTTACCCCAAGCTCGAGCTATATTTCTAATTACTTTCCGACTACGCGATGAGATTTTTTAATTTTTCACCGGCCAACGAGCAAAGCCATGCGCCGGAATCGCGCCATCACTAACGGAGTAGTAAAGTGCCAGAAATTCACCGGGCGTCATTGGTAAAGTTATCCGGAAACATCCCAAGAAGAATGATGTAAGTGGAGGTGGAGGAGGAGGAGTAGGAGAGAGAGATATTATCCGCATTAGTTTATGAGAAATAGAAAAGAGTAAAAAGACGATGATGGTGTTCGGTTAAAATGTATAGGTATACGTTTGTAGCAATTGGTGGTGACGTTGCGTCGGTGGGTTTTAACGACTTCTGGAGATATCCATGCGATAGTTAAACGCATTGGAACGTGTAGGGATTTTTGAAATACCGCTCGCACGGTAGATTTGAGGTCCTGGCTCTTTAATTCAGGTTAAATTATTATTGTGCAGATTTCTACGATGGCCAGCCAGAGAACTCGTTTAAATACTTTTTAATCTCTGTTGAACGCTACCGAAGTTATTTATGGATGCCATTTTTTTATTTCACTTTTTCACCCAAACGGACTTTTGACTTTCATTCCACGCCTTTTCACCCTTCCACTAATAAACTATTACAGACTTGCTTTACCTATTCAATTATTTACCAAATATATGTCATCAAATATACACTAAAGAATCATGTAAACTAAAATACTTGGAGGATACTGTGAGAGGGGGTTAGAGGGTAGAAGGAGGTTTGGAAAAAAACCTTGGAATATTTAAAGAAGAATCTAAATACAATAACCCGGAAAAATCCCGGGGATGACCAAAGAAAAACGCCGGGTGCCGGCTTTTTAAATATGCGTCTATTGGCTATCCGGAAACGACAACCGTACAAAACCGGAAACAATGCACAAACATACCGACAGACAGACAGTCGGACGTATTCACCGAGCGAAAGAAGGGTGTGCAACTCTTTTTGGCATGTAGAGAACAGAGACGCGGCGATTGGAAGAAAAGCGAGTAGAAATGAGATGCAAGAAAAGAGTGGTCACTGTATACATACATACATACATACATACATACATACGTGCAGCGATTCCAAGCGAATGCATAATGCGAACCGACCATCGGACTTGTAACGAAAGAGATATAGTGAAAGAGTAAAAGGGTAAAACGAATTTTAATAATTCGTAGTGGCCAGACATTATCAGTGTGCGGCCACGTGCCCCTACCCCAACCCCCCTCCTCAACCCGTGCGCGCGCGAATTTCCACCTACACTGTTAACGAAGACACGTGCGCTTTTATTTCATACTGACACTCCACGTTCAATCTATAAAGCATCATATACAAATTTACGAACTTGTACTCGTGTGCTAGGAATATCATCATATATACGTACACTATATTAACAACGCGTAATTGGTTGATCCCCAACAAGACGGAACTTTATGCGGGTTCTGTTACTATAATAATTTTTAAAGAAAAACACCACAAACGATAGGAAATGTGGAAAAAAATCTCAACTGGATATATTTAACAGTGTAAAACCCATAATCGAGGAAGAAAAATGAAAACGTACAAGTGCAACAAAGACCGATGGATTCACGGTACAATAGGAGAAAATGAGTTGGAGTACCCGTAAGAGAAAAGAACATGTTTGTATGTATATATGTTTCAGTCGTTTTGTATGTGTGAGTGAGTGGTGGGGTGGGGTGGGGTGGGGGGTAGGAAGGGAGTAGTTGACTCACCCTTTTGTTAAAAATCACGTCCACAGTCTGTAAGGGATGTAAATTTAATGCCCTATAACTTTCATGTGTGCCCACATGGCCCACACCACAGTATAGTATAGTATAGCATAGCATAGCATAGCATAGCATAGCATACAGTAGATACTGATTCGTTAAATTTGTATTGTTTGGCGAAAAAGAAAAGTAAATCATATAAACAGAGGAGCGCAGCGTAGCTAATGAGAAAACGAACTCTCTTTTATCTCGCTAAATGAAGCTTTGAATCTACTGCTGTTAGAAATAGGGGATATGATGACCAGATTAAATTATAACAAAGAAATTACAAAACACTGCACATGTGTGGCGCGGCGCTACCAGTCAGGTACGACCACTATTGCTTACATTTTTACTAGTACTAGTACTAGCCGCCGCCGCCGCCTCCTCCTCCTCCTCCTCCTCCGTTAATCAAAACATAATTGTTGGTTTGCTTTAAAATGATTTAATACTTTAAATGACTATATTTGTTTTTGTGGTTTTAAACCAAGCATACGCCGATAGTTGTATCTGTTTCTGACTAATTACTTTCTTACCATTGGGCGGCTTAAATAGTATTCCAAACAACTATTAATTTGAACTCTCCCTTCTTCTTCTTCTACGTCGCGTCGTCGGCGTCTTCTTTTCCTTACGGTGTTGCTGTGTATTTATATCTTCATCATGTACATACACCGTGTGTATTTTATTACCTTTTTACTATGATTAGGTGTCTCTTATTATGGCTACCAGGGCTTATGAAAATGTTTTACCATCAAATCTATTTAGGAACATCACATTCTAATACCATGACAGCTAGTAACGTCGGTGTTATTATTATTATAATAATAATTATAATAGCATTTGATTTAAGAGGTGCAGTACGTTGGTAAAACAGTTTGTCGACTGCAGCAATGGTAGAAAGAACTTTGCTTTATATCACAAAAGTTAGTTTCATGTCATACACATTATCCTGCAGGAACTCGTGACGGTGTTGGCCCCTCATCCCGATTCTGCAACGAAGCAAGGAGCATCCTTAGCTGTGCGCTGGGACATTATTATTTTAAACTTCCTTCCGCCTAGCAGGGCTGCCATACAAATATTTTATAATTTATTATAACTAGCCATTTGTTTATAATTACTGTTTGAAAGTTTGGTCTTTGTGAAAGATCACACAGCACACTACAAACTCGAGTAGGTGGCGGTGATGCCATTTTCGGGCCTTAGACGGCGACACCGGACGTGAATTACGACGGAAGGATGATTGTGTGCTGTGTTGCTTATCCATTAACCAAAGGTGTTAGTTGGTTGAGACGTCGCGGGTGGCACTATTGTATAACTGTATATTGCATAAGTTTTAACACATATAAGTATACTACATTCTTTTTATTGCGGCCTCGTATAAGAATATGTTTTTTTTTCTGTTTGTTTGTTTGTTTGGGAAAAGCCTCATAAATTTATTTAAAACATAATATCAATGTGAATTAGTAATGCGCTGGTGGACCACGTAACATTTGACAAGTGATAATAAAATAAAAGCGACCATTAACAAAAAATTAATCGCCATAAAAATGCAAACACTGAAATCTATCATTAAATTTTTTGTGTGCACAAAACAACAGCGTGTAATGTTTACAAAACTATAATCAACGCGTGCCATGCTTCAACCCTTCTCACATACCCCCGCCGTGCCGCCTGAAACACGACCCCTTCAGAAAAATTGTATAATTCAAAAATCCCAAACGTAGCATTTTTGGTTATCCTGAAATAAATTCCGATACGAATCTGACTTGGAGCCACAGCAAACGGCCGCCCCATGGGCGGCCAATACTTGTTTCCGCTGTTGTTCAAACACTATAAATATAATAGGAGGTCGATGTTTTTTATCAGACTGACCATTGCGCATGTAGTCTTCTTATTTTCTGTGTTGCCAACAGCACACCCACTCCCGTCGTGGTGAATGTTTTAAAAATTATGGATTTGTGAAGCTCATATGCTGATATCAAACATTCGTGTTTATTTGGTATTTAAAATGGTTCGTTTGACCAATAAATACCGGTCGGGCCCATTAAATTTTTAGCGTTTTATAGGCTACACTGTGATCCACAGATAACGGCAACAACAGCGCACGGCTACCACTGCTAGAATAATATACATTTTGTTGATTGTTCGACGCTCACGCGACGCCAACACCGCACCGTACGTCCGTCGAGGTGACGTCCTATTTATTTAGTAGCCACAAGTGTTACGACTTTGATAAATTCTGATTTTTATCGCCAATGCACGGGGTTCTATTTTTTCCTGTTACCAAACACACACACACACACATACATACAATTTTTATATTTATTTTCTCCCTTGTGACTAAATAAAAAAATACTTCCGGTGGTTCCATATCAAATAGTTTTCAATGCATTCAGACTTGTGCCGTATCACACAACCATAAAAGAATCCGTGGCAAATAGCAGAGAAAAACTTCAAACACTTTATTAAGTCTGCCAATTTTAAACTCAAACTCGTAAAAATACTATAATAAAAGTTGGATGAATTTTTACCGGTCCTGATACCTCGTGCTCTATTGCCTGCCAAATTTTTCATTATACACGTTCACTCACCCAGTACGTACGTACGTACGTTACGTTTTTATGTCAAAAGATGGCTCTACCGTGTCGTGTCGACAACTCCTCCTTCAGCTGTTTCACTAAGTCTTCTCTTGTTTATTACGTTGCGGTAATACCGGCCGCCACGTACCAAGTTCTATTAGCTTTTTTAACAACACAAGAAAGAAGTGTTCGCGCCGCCCCACATGCCACAACATTCGACCGAAGACACCCGAACCGCTCCAGTCTTGGACGTAACCGGTGAAAGACTCCCAGGACCAAAAACGCAAATAACGATATAGTACCTATAGCCAATTTCGCACTGCCAATCTACTCAACTTGTAACCGTCGCTTTCTGCACTGGTCCAACAAGGATAACCAAGTGTTCTCCGTCGGGATTCCATTGCAGGATCTTTACACTCGCTGCCCGAAGCAGATTAATTAATGAATAAATAATCTAGCAAGCTGGTGCGTTTGATTATAAGATATAGGGGGTAGTATAGTAAGAGAAGAATAGTTTAAGGGCTGCTTTATTATTTTAGGGGAAGTGTTCGTATTGATTTTATACATTTATTATGAAGTAGTGCTGACCATTTATAATTAAGGAATATCTATAATCAGAGCAAGCGTAGACTTTATATGTTTAAATGTGCCCCATCGCATAGAATGTCTTAATTCGCGATACTCAGCGAAATGCCTATAATAAACTCCTGAAGAAATAGAAGCTTAACACTTGTGGCATTTGCATATTTGTAAAGATAATGTAACCATGACGACGACGCTCCATTTATTTTCATACGAAATTAAAACAATAGCCAAAATTACCAAAAATATATATATATATCATATTCTGGTTATTGAAGAGAGTCTCCATCCACAACGCTTCGATAATGTAATGTGTGGTAGGTCTGTGAAGGGATCTACCACTTGTGATAGGCGCTGGCGAATATCTAATACCGCGCAATAATTAAACTTGAACCAGAGGTAGTACCTATTATATAGTACGTATACTAGTTAAAACAAACCCTAATGGAAAAGTCTCATTCGTATAAGGCGTATAGGCGTCATTTGTGCCTATTGCGTATTCCGCTCGCTGCTGTAATTATTATTATTATTATTTATATGGCCCAGCGTCGTTAATAGGGCTTTCACGACGAGTCTTGAGACACCGCTGGTATATACACGTTGACGTATCCGTGCGAAAGGGGTGTCTCACAATGACCCCCTCGAGGTTCGCGCTACCATATAGTAGAAGATACTTACATATATATGATCTCCGCACCATACAATGCTTTTAATGCTCAGATATTTTAAATGACAAAGTTTTTTAGGCGTTCCTACCCGAAAGTAGCTAATTTTTATTTACTAGCACACTTTTCAGACATTACTCTTCTTGTTTATTAAAAGGTTTTTATTCTACACATCATATTCATTGTTCTATGGTGTAAGATTCTTTAGAATCAATATTTCCATCTCTAAATAGTCCCGAATAAGCTCTTGATTTTTATCGGAGCAAACCTGCTGGGCTCTCACACTGAAAGCGGTTTCTCTTGGACGGTCACCCATCCAAGTACTCACCGCGAAGAGCGTTGTTTAACTCAACAATCTTTTGATAGCAGAATTACCAACGCGCCAGCTAACCTAATGGGATTTCATACAGAAAGTCCTACAAGTGACGGTTTTTCTTAGACGGTCACCCATCCAAGTACTCACCGCGGAGAGCGTTGTTTAACCCAACAATCTGTCGATAGCAGAATTACTAACGCGCCAGCCTGCCAGTGAATAAACTGTCTGTAGATAGTTCAATTGTTTACATGTACATTTTCTATCAGATAACTATTTAGAATTTATCTAAAGGTAGAAATACCGGGCTTTAGAGATAAAAAAAAACACCTTACAGGGACAAATAGAAAAATATATAACAAAAAAATATATAACATTTGAAGTGGTACATAAAATATACCATTGCGAAAAGGGTTAACAAATCTATGAAGGTTCATCGTCTTAATCTAGATTTCTGAAGTCAGTTATCAAATGGTACGAGGAGTTTTTCGCGGTTAGGAGTAATCCTTGTAAAGACCCTTGAAAGAGTTCTTTTAACGTCGGCAGATAACACATTAAAACAATATTATAATCCTGATAATTGCAGTTTGTTTCACAGTAACTGGATTATAAGCTACCTACTCCAGCGCACAACTTTCCCGATGTTTACAAAACCCTTCGCCCCATTGGCCCTCCGTCGCCGCCGTTGCCAACATTCGAAAATCTAAATTCTAGACGCGCGCGCTATGGATGTATTTCATATAGGATTTAACTTTACGCTCCCATACACGAATGAAAACTTAAATTTTTACTACACAAGTGTCTTTTGTTGAGTAAATTTAGATTTTAGAAACGCCGTCGAATGGGAAAGACAGGAAAGATTTGCGGAATGAGTTATAGTGTTAGTTCGCTGTTTAATAATAATTCCTGTTAGCTTATTCTAACACGTGCTTGGGACATAAATTAAGCCGAATTACCCTCAAGAAGTTTAAATTATATGCAAAATATATCTTAATACCTGATGTTTCGCCCTTGATTATAATATATATACAACGACACGTTTTCTGTGTCATCACACAACAAAGCTTAATGTCTCTTTGAACTTACCTCAGCCCGCCATCTGTCGCGATCATTTTAAAGCAATTATGGCTGGAGGACGTTTTCTGATTTTAAAACTACCTGGACACAACTTCTACACACACAGTTTAATTCTCGCCTAAGCAACACTTGCGTATTATTTTAACATTTATGTAAGAATGATATTTAATTTATATTATTTATAGTCGGGATTCTAAATCCGGCCCTGGTGTTCTATGTGTGTGGGGGGTATATGTATTATATCTTTAAACAGTATCGCAAAATTATACAACTTTGCAAGTTGGGCTGACGGTTCGGTAAGATTTCGTATATTTGCATAAAAACGCTATAAAATTATCGCAGGATTATATTTTGGCAGAAGCGCGCACGCTTAGCCCGATATATACCAGGGGTTTGCACTTGGATTGTACTGGGAATTATATATATATATATATGTATATATATATATATATATATATATATATATATATATATATATATATATATATACCATACACCTACCCCCGCGCAAAAGGTCTGTTATCATATTTATGATTAAACCTTTCATAGATATACTTACTTGCAATAGACAAATTCTTTACCGCCTGCGAATGAACCATGTGGAGGACCTCTTCGTGGTAACACCATCACCAAAATGCCCATCGGACCAGCAACCGCCAAAAGCTCGCACGACTCGTTAGGCACCAACAGTTCCGGAGAAAATAGCAATCGGTTCGTCGGTAATAGAATCTGGAAGTAGAAGAAAGAATATTTCGTGGTGAGACGTAAAAGAAGATGTATATAAAAAAAAAAAAACTGCCGACACCAATGGAAATCTGTATCGCAGTGAACCATGTGATTTTCAATCTGTTTTAAAACTTTTATAATTGAATAATTTTTCAATAAAAACAACCGAAGCGAAACTGAATCGCGGACACGGCTTACTGCGATCGAGTGAAGGGAAAATTCGATACGAGCCGAGATAACCAGCGAAGCAAGCATCAAGAAAATGCGAAAGTGAAAAATGAAAATTGAAACATACACTGACGTATTTACGGATGATGAATTACAATAGATCAATGATCCAGTGTCTATATTTTTATTTGTTGATACAACTATAATAAAAACATCTTTTCTTTACACACACACACAACACACACATACATACATACATACATACCATACATACATACAACGTACTCATATTGCGGCAAAAATACATTAAATTTTTACAGACAAGCTCCCACCTTAATCCATGCTATTGCGTAATTTAAATTGGTACTCGGTTGCTGCGCTCGCTGGCTCTTCGCTTAGCGATAAATTATTGAAATTATTATATTAAAAAATCCATCCTAGAAGTCAAAGGGGCTATTATCTGGAGCCATTTTCCAGTTAACTAATAGCCATTTTTACTGGTAGCTCGGAGGGTTTTGTATGGGGGGCTCTACCACCCCACTAGCGACGCGTTTGTGAACCGACGTCTTCCGGCGCACTTCCGCTCAAAAGAACGGCGCATACTAAATATTTTCTAAAGGGCGTTCTTAGAATACAACAATGTAATAAATGGGTTTCTAATCTATGAGTTAGTAAATAACGTGACTCAGTTAGCGCATCTTATAGACGATTGACCCTAACAAGTTGTAGGTATATGAAATGTCGAATATTATTTATAGAAATGTGTGTATTTGTTGATATGCGGCGCCACTGGTGTCAGTCGCGCATAAAAATGAAGTTATGCTCTGTAATGCGGTACCGATAATCGCTCTGGTAATTTGAGTTGTGCCCTAAGATAAATTTTTGTCATTATATTTTCCCTTTTTAAACTTGTTTTCGTACAAATGGGTTTTTTGCTGAACACAAACGCGAATACCCAAAACAGAAACGATAATTTTATAGAAGTAGAAAAAATATCCATTTTCCGTTAGTCATTTTGGATACAAAACACTGAGCAGACCAAAGAAATGTTGATTCGAAACAACAAATATGTACCTATAAGTAGTTGGTATGCTGTGGGAGTGGTTTCAAGTGCAGTTTCTGACACCTGGGACTATTAGGAAATAAATTTCTTTTGCACTCACATCAAATACTGTAGCAGAGGCTATTTCATACAATGTCACGTAAAGTGTTTAAAAAGGCATGCTCCGAATATATAATTTTTAGAAAAATTATCTTTGATATACGCGGCGGTGCCCGGGTATATTTTTATTAAAATCTAGCGCCTTTAATTAATTCAGAAATTCATTATAACATTTAATTTAGAATTTTTTTTTGTTCCCATGCACACGAACCCAGGAGTGAAAATTAATTTTTAGTTTTTCAAGTGAAACAACACCCTGCTTTTGTTATTTCAGTTGGTATATATATATATTTTGTGGCAAACATATAGGTACCTATTTGGCTGCGGATAATCAATGGTGGCATGAAATGTTTGGCAACTAAATTCAAATTAATGAAGTACAAACATTGAAATAATAAAAAGCCTGAATTAATAACTAGAAGCAACGGCATAAGGAAGAAGTTGAACAGAACAGAAAAGAAAAATTAACACTCTGTTCCACAAACAATGATTAAAAATGCAAAATGACATCTTTTTTTTTTTATTCTTTCGTTCATCAAAACAATTCATAATTTATCGGGGGGGTCGAGTCCCTCCATCGCATCGGCGTAATACAGCGAATTTAAAAAATGATGTCACAAATGTTTTTCAACAGTCACTTTTCATTAGTATGTATATACACACACACACACAACACATATATATATATATATATATAGAATTTTATGCAAATATTCGCTAGAGGTTAGGGAGAGATGGAATAGGAGTCAAAGGTACGAAAAAGTGGCAGTTTAGTATCTTCCTGATGAAGCTCTCTCTTACTAATTCATCCAGACTTTAAAAACTGTTGTCGCCCCGGTTTTTAAGAGTGCTGTGGAAATATAAAAGAGAGAAAAACACACGACTTGTTCAATTAATGTATTCACAGCGTCAGCACAAGCGGCGACACCAGAGATTCACCTCTAACCATCAAACTCCTTTAATTAAAACGATTTCACATCTTTCAAAAAACAAATTTATAAATGTAGTATTTTTATTTACAACACATTCACCTTAACCGGAAATGCATCGTTGTTGGTGACCAAAAAACATATTTGTGATTGCGTCTGGATTGAGTACGCCAGTGACGTATATGTCCAATATCCCCCTGCTTTGAACTAAGACATTTATTTAACACTGGAAACATTATGCTTTTGGTTTTAATTTTTTATTCTCTTGAAGACTATTCCTCAGAGATTAATAAGGCTTGAAAATGTGATGTTGGATGTGCATTGGCCAAATGGGCTGCGGGGCGGGAGGGGAGCGTGATGGAAGCCGCGCGAACAGGCGAGAATTAAAAACAGAAAAAAGAAAAGAAAAAAAGATATGAACATCTTTTCCCATTTGCCTCACTCGCGCCTCAGTGGATCGCGGTAACTCTGTTTCACTCCAGTTTCGTCGTGGAATGAATTTTGATGTTTGCGCGTTTTTTATTATCTTTATTGTGCGTATCTGAAGATGTAACAATAAAAATTATAAAAGCAAACACTTAACAATTATTGCTGTCGCCCGGTGTTTGCGCGTCTCTGCGACGAGATATGGGGAATCAATTGCGAAAATGAATTTTATTAATTACCGGTGGCGTTTGCAACTGCATTGATTGTCGACGCAGATAATGGCGGGCGAAGAAGAGTAATTTTATAATTAACTATACACTACTAGAGTCCAGTAAATATGTGCTGTATGGTGTTGGGGAGAATTGTGCGACACGTAAAGGGGCGTATCAAGGAGGGGTTCATATAATTTTACATGACATTTGTGTGGTTCAGGCAACAAAAGTGCTAGCAACACCTCATGATGCGATAAAGGTGTGACTAGATGATTTTTGCTACATTTTGATATGTCTTTTTTGAATAACAATTAAAACGATGAATAAACTAATTTAATTTTCCAACAAAGAATTGTAGGCGATAAATTTCTTTAAAAAAAAATTCGTGCTTCGGTTCAAACGAAAAAAACGTGAATGATAATAAAAATGGGATACAATTTTTCTCGGAGTTTTAAGTTGAGCCCCGTAATTATTTGCAGTGTACCCCAGGGACATGCCCCACCCCCCCCTCACACCCCGCCCATCCCTTCCCCTTTACCCCTCGGCTAGCTTGTCTATCTCTTGAGGCTCTTGTCATGGGCGCCCGGAACCGGGTGGGATTAATACGCGCCCCCTATTTTTTATCCTTGCGATGAAACAAGTTACCAATGTTAGGACAGCAAAAGTGTATGCACTTCATAGCTGTATTTCATTTTTGTTCTTTATCCCACTACTGTACAGTCGTATGCGTCGCTCTCGCTTTATATGGTTAATCGTGTTTTATCGGTCACTTCTTTTTTTTTCGGTTTATTCATTATTCGCTGTCTTTGAGCATTACTTACGGGTGAATTATATTAAGAACAGTTTTTAAATAATACTATGGCCATTTTCGATTTAATATCTTTAATATATGATAACAGATTTATGGAATGAAAACTTAAAAAAAAAAACGTTTCTTTTATTTATTCTTCTTTTTAAAGTAGTCTTGCGAGGTCAAAACAATTATCCTTACGGCCCCTTCCAATGATTATAACGTGACATTCCATTAGTGATGTTTTTAAAATACTTCCAAATAAATGCAGATGATTAAAAAGGAAGTGAACTGGGGCGAGAAATTAACTAAACGACTTTTTAATAATTTATAAATTTCAAAGTAGATATTTGTTGAAAGAAACAGAGATGACAACGGCGCAGACCTTTTACAAATTAACAACGTTCTTAAGATCACTCTTTTTCACTTGCTGCTTCAAGAATAACGAAATTATTACGTTGCTTGGAGTTGGAAATAATATATATATATATATATATATACAACTACTTAGTACTTTTATATTTTTATGTTTAAAAGATTCTAAGCGAAAACCAATATAATACTAAATTTCTTTTCGTATACAAAACGAAATCCTGGAATGTTTAATTGTTGTTATTAAATATTGTAACTAATATGTTATTGATTTGAACAAGTTGCGAGAGAGAGAAAAAAAGTAAAACTTTTAATGGCAAAACTTTTTTTTATGTAGCATAAAAGTTTGTAATCAGTTGTTTCGTCGAAATATCCAACGGCAATTTCAATGTTCGCGAATGAACTTAAACATTGATTATGTAGCGATCACATCATAGAAGTTTTATATTCAGGCGCAAAAAGAACTGGAATAAAAAAAAAAAAGCTGGCAATAACTCATTGACAGTGACCGTATAACATTATCCCTTACACAAGGGGTGTAACCACTAAATTTCGAGCATCCCCCCGCGGTCCCTCATAGACCAAATGTGTTATTAATGAACAACAAGAATTTCATTAGAGATTGTTTGTATATCAAACTGTCCACTAAATTTTGGCCCCAGCCATCGAAAGGGCTGTTTTACGTCGGACGAGACGGAAAGGGGTGCCCGTTACGGGTTAACGGGGCTGCCAAAGTGCAAAGGGAACGTTGTACACTAATAAACAGTCGGCAGTGTTTCTAGTATTATGATAATGATTATAGGTATGGTGTGAGCACTCTTGGAAGATGTTGTATTTGGGGTTTAAACTATTCATACTATTTCTTACATACATACATACATATATATATGGTATATACCACATTGACAATTGTTACTTTTTTATATGAAATGTACGAAATTTTTACGAAAATAACTGTTTTAAACCGAAAGTCTAAAATGCTAAAATATATTTTAGTTTTTTTCTTAATTTTCTACAACAAGTCACCAACCGGAAGTGATAGTCTACTTCAAACCGTTTCTAATGTTTGTCTATGCGTTATTTCCAAATGAATTTTTATTTTTAAAATTTCCAAAATATCTTGTTACGAAATAAGTTTGAAGCGATAAAAAACGCTATTTTATAGAGAATAAATTAAATAACTAATGATTTAAAGGCATAAATAAATAAGATGTTCTTCATTAGATAAACTGTTAATAAGGGAAGAGTATATGAAACAATTTGAGGGTAAGAAAACAATACCAATAAATATTTGGTTCGAGTTCGTAAATTTCGGTTTCTCATCCCCCAATTTTTGAATGAACCGCAAGAAAATTTCAAAACATAATATAGTATTTAATAAGGGCTGGTGTTTAGGCTGTTGAAAATTAACTAAAACCATAGAGCGCCGTTTATTAAACACCCCGTATAATATATTCGCATAATGGTATACATACACGTATGTTTATATACATATACCAGGCATCCCGAAAGCCACGCTGGAATGGGGAAATTTAGTGTTTCAGTATTAACGAAAGAGCACGTTAAACAAAGAAAGACTGCCATTATGGCACTAGTTAGATAGAGGGAGATAGTGCAATTCGGAGAATTTACCATCGTAAATTAATGATACATAAATTTTGCCAAGGCATATATTTATTGGTACAGAAATATTTGACTGCGGACTTTTTTCGCAACACCCGGTATTTTAATGTATCGAAGTTACGTTTAAGCCAAAACCAAAACCGCGCTATATAGATTCTTTCAATGTCTGATGAAGCATTGAACTAACTGCATGTGTGAATCGGACAATAATCTCTGTTAGTTAATTATTCGGGAATAATAGGGAATTGTGTGTGTGTGTGTGTGATTCAAGAAGGTTGTAAATTTCGTTTTGATTAAATTCTGAAGAGGACCTTCTCTGTTCTATAAAGGTCAGACGAGCAAGTGTTGAAGACAGAAAGGCAAAGACAGTTCGCAGAAAGGATAGAGACGGAAAGTTAATATTGCCGATATATGAAGATGGTGTATAAGGTGGCACTGCTGGGGATATAGGAGTCTTTGTCAGCCAGCCAACTTGTGCTCATTAGATATCGTCGGGGACATAGCTCCCCTCCCCCCCCCCCACCACCCGATCCACACTCTGACATGCCGTTATCCTTGTCTCCAATAGATAGAGGACACCTGGTATAATGACTTTGATGCTTATGACATGTGCCATCGAGCATTACACTGATATAATGCGACACCTTACGCACAATTGACAGAAATACATTCTTACCCCCAGCCCCAACACTAATCAAATTTGACAATTGAAAATCATACACCCTTCCCCCCTTAAAAGACATCTAAGTTATTTTTTCTCAGTTAAACATTGATATGTGTTGTAGAGTACGTGTCCCCAGAAAGGGTTGTGATATGTTAGCTTGTTCCTCCCCGTTACAGCAGCGACAGTAATTAGTAAATATTGCAGATTAAGATGATATATTGTATTAGACAAAGAAGACAAACTCACATATAAGCAAGCCGTTGTTATACGCCCGTTGTCTTAACGGCCTTAAAACTTAAACCTATCGAGGCTTCGCATGGAAAAGCGGTCGATGCGACCCCAGATTCATCTTAGTCGCAAAAGACACCACTATAAAATACAAGTGATAATAATACACATTGACGTAAATACTCGGAAAAGTAAATGAAATAATATGAAAAGCGTATATGATCTGTCATAGATATCCCCGGTGGCTATTAATTTGTAACCGAAAGTATATTTCGTGTTTTTGTATATTTGCATGTCTGTTAAAAATAATATTCGAGTCATTCGATCATTCCATTCACCAATTTTTCCATAATCCATTACGGGAAGCGATCCCATTTTCACCCAACGACACGAATGCGAGTGATTATTTTTATCAATTCGTGTTTTTTACATTGGTCGTAATTTACGGAATATCTCGTGACAAATTTGTCATCAGCTATGTAGAATCACCCACCGATAAGTAATCCCCCAATTGCTCCAACCACAACCGGCGAATTTCCGGTGGGATCTGTTCAAAGGCGACCAAACACATCGCAAACAGCTTTACGAATTAGCGTAACTCTTAGACGGGGATACAACTTACATATGTGTTAACTAAAGACGTACGGAATCAATGCTTTAGAAAGCTTTATAAAAGAGTAGCTTGATACAAAAAAAAAAAAAAGTTTAATGCTACGTCTATGTGTCACCTGCTCCCAAAAATCAAGGAGTGGTTACCTCGTGTCATTAGCGAGCAATATTAATTTGTTAATTCGTTACAACAGGAGAGAGAAAAACATAATATATATATATATATATAGGGTGGAAGAGGGGGGAGGGGAGGGGGTATTGATTCATGTTAAAAATTGTTTTAATTTAATTATTAGGACGTTCGCTGTCATCGAGAGTCCCTTGAGGAGACTGGCCCTGATACGACTATGTTTCTACTAATTAGGACACATATGGATTGACTTATTTTGTGGTTTATGCCTAATGAGTTTTAATCTCGACAGTATAATTGAGATGTGTTTCATTTCGGCTATTACGAGCGCCGTTTTCGAAACAAAGCCGCAGAGAAACGACAAAAGAAACATGTCTAGCGTAAATAAAAATTTATATCCACAACCATTTGTAAAGAGCGTTCATATTTTTTAATTTGGTTTAATGACGCCCTTTTTCGCGGATTACAACCCGCCGGAGCTTCATCCCCGATGGGGGGTCGGGTGAGGGGAGGTACGATGTTTGTTGCCATCGATAAAAATATAACCGGCACCGGCAACCCTTTGATGTAATTAGAGTTTTGTAACCCTTGTAATAATTTTTCTTCCGTCGCGTTGCTTACCCCATGTGGTGGGCAAATAAAATGACAAAACCAAGTCGGTGTCGCGGCCGCCTTACACCAATAATTGCTAATTAAATTTGTTTTTTAATTTGTTCATTAATTTCAGTTTTTATCTCGCTGCTTTATTCGTGTAGTTCCGGGCAACGCGTACCTATATATACTTTCTCAGAGTAATCGCAGATCTTTAATCATCTTTACTAAAGCCAACAGTATGAAATCATACGCTCATTCCTTTCTAATGACACAAGTACCATAATTAAATTCCACATATATATATATATATAAATTCGCATTGGATCCCTTCGTGTCTGGTGACTATTCCAGTACAGTGTCGTGCGACCATCACGCACTCCAGATGATGTCGCATGTCCACAGACAATACAATAACACACATCCACACGGAGATGACGTATATAATGTCACCAATACGCTTCAGGCCGAACAAAAGATGATGTATACACTCATTAAATATATGATGGCCGAACATCTACAGGGTGTTGCAGCGCGCACACTGCTTTTATTTCATCCGGACGGCAGTTTGTCAAAAAGGGACACACACATGCGGTGGAATGCTCAAATAATATGAGAACAGAGGTGAAAACTGTTCTAACTGAAGAATGACTTTGATATTGTTTGTGTAATTGGTGCATAAGTAAAGCCGCGTTACTGAGGAATGCACGGTTGAAATTCATTTGGACTTGTAGGTCAAAACATACCTATGTATGTATGTACATGATCTGTTCCGGTTAAATTCGCTAACGACGACGATCACTAATGGTAAAGTAGAGGTAACAACATTAACATATTGTTACAATTAAACGGATCGTTTCTTTTGAATAATTCAAATAATTTCCGAAAATTAAAGGCACAGCGCTGAGAAAGGCTGAAATGAACACAAGAATTCATTCATTTCCAGTGGAAAACATAATAATCGTTAACGGTGTTCGTGTACTATTCGCATGTCTATCCCGTTTTGTCTTTCCTCCTCTTTGCTAACCATGTCCGTATACGCAACGAATGTGGGGTGCGTGTGAACGAGTCGAAAAGAAGCTCTTGTGATGATCGAGAAAACGGATCAGAACCGCAGGAGCGAAAAATACTTGAATCCAATCCTGGTTGGTTGGTTGTCTCCTCCCGATTAAAACTAAACGAGGAATCAACATTCAACGTCTCTGATAACCCAAGGAAGGCGGTTGTGCTTAACCCTTTCCCAGAAAGAGTAAGGGGGGAATCGGCGTTATCTTTCCCGGTCGAAAATATCCCGTTACCGGATGTGATTCCTATGCTAATGATGGAATAGAAAGCAGACAGTTTATAAGCAGTGAACCCCTTTTCCCTTCATCTGCGTCACTTTAACTTTCCGCTCAGTGTCAACCATTTTGCACATTCAAAAACATTTGGTTGTAATCTTGTTTCCTCAGAGTCTGTATTTTTCATCTACCTACAACAATTCACTGTTTCTGTGTGTGTGTGTGTGTGTTTGATTTTATCCTTTATTATAAATTTAAAGACACCACTTGAAGATAAATCTTTCCGACTTAATGTATAATTGTTGTTGATTTTCAACAAACACTCAGTGAAAATCTTGAGTCAACAGTGAAACAATTGATGTCGATTGAAAAGATAAACAAACCACTGGAGCATTCGAAACAAATGAATTGCTAACTTCATATTATAGATTAAAATTAAATCTATTCATGTATTGTTTGAAGCATATATATATATATATATATATATATATATATATATATATATATATATATATATATATATATATATATATATATATTCTAGTATAGAAGCAACACAAAAGTACACACCAAGAAAATCGTCAGATTCCATCATCAGAAAATGGTTGAGAAACGCAAAACGTTAATTTGACATGGCGAAATAAACAAAACACGGCTAGATGTTCAAACAAACCAACCCAGTGCGCGAATGCAAAACAAAATTTCCTAACGGGTTGTTGAATTGCGACAAATGACGGGCGAAAACAAAATAATAATAATAACCAAACACAATCGTTTCGGGTTAAAATTTAATTACACCGTCATACGACAAGAAAATGGAAATCTTTTGAAATAATCCGAACACTAGCTCTTGCCGCATTGCCGTTCGTTTCTACAGGGGCGGGGGGGGGGGGGGGGGTCCACAGGTGTGACATTATAAGAAGCATAGTTTTTAACACAATATTAAAAATGATTCAACGAATTATGTAAATAAAGAGACTCATCCTACTCCTCAACTGTCTAGAAGCACCACTGGCAGTAAATCGTAATAATTATTATTTATATTATTAATTCAAACCAGGACAAGATTAGAATCTCTCCCGAAGAGTGGGAGGTTTACGGAATCACTCCTATATCTTGTAGCCCTTCAAGGAACGCGAGCATGGGAGAAAATACGTATAATGTACAAGCCGAAATGAAATCACAGCATGCGTTTTAATCTGTTGGCATTCGTTATTTGTTTCACCACTTCCGTTTTCTTGCTTATAATTAAAGTTTCTTATTTTTCCCTTGAATCGATTACAAACTCAGTCGCGCATAAATATACTTCAGACACCACACACTCAAAAGTGGCCAGCACCAGTACATGATAGAAAAAAAAGCCTGTTGAATCACCCTTTTTCATTTTCCCAATTTCCCTCCTTTAACCAATGAGTGTCCCAATCCTTTTTTTAAAAGGGCTACGCCACCACAAACGTGATTATCGGCTGGTGGCAGTGTCAAAAGCCATCCTCGGCAACACCGATCCCCAATGGGAATCAATTTGTCGCAAAAAAAAAAACAAACAAACGGTATATCGGGCCGTGTTGGACCGCGCTACAATGCGGACACTGATCGAACCTGTTGCTTCACCCTTTCGATTTCCGGAAACCGGTCAGTGGCATCGCCTCCCACCCCTTTCAACCGGCGAGAACGGATTGCTTTCCAATTTATCGGAAATCCACACCGGCGCCGAGCTATTCAGTGTACAAACAGGATTATGTTTACCCTGTTGCGCTTCTCAGCCACTGCGTTCGACCACAGAAAATAGTGCAAAAAGCTTTGTCGTTTGTGTCACCAGCAAATCGTAACCGTTATTGATTTTAATAATTAATTGAAACACGCATAGGCCATGGCGAAAACAAAAAACAATTTATTTAGTTGCATTGATCGTCTGCGATTGTCATTATACAAATAGGGCGTCAATGCCAGGCTCTGGATACAATAGGGGGAACACCCTTAGTCAGCCCCCCCCCCCGTCCCACCCAAATAAGATTCGTCAGTGCATATTCGGCATTCTCCTAAAGCCATGTATCATTTCGGTAAAGATATCTCGCGAGGAATACATTCGCATTTTTAACTGCCCCGAAGCCGGTTGGTTTAATTTTAATGTTGGCGGTTATCGGTAACAGTTTCCCGGCTTCTGCCGCAGATTTCTTCGGTAATAAATCACATTTTTTTACGCGCGCATTTTATTAATCGTTATGTCGATTCTAAATAGCAATTTGTATAAAAAACTGAACATTAGCTTCAGTTGCGCCTCGATCTTCCATTCGCCGCTTGTGAAATGTGGGGAGATCTATTGTAATTTCTTTTCCTTCATCGGTTTAATTCGTAGAAAATATCATAATGGCCCATTTGGAAGATGATGGATGGCCGGCTGCAAAGTCATATTACGAAAGTTCGATGTTTAGGTGAGGATTGTCAAAAGTAAAAAATTTGTTTTCTGAAGACGTATCTGGTTCGGCGATATTGTCCTGTTCCCGTTTGTTCCTTAGGGACACTGTGATGAAGATGTCCAGGGATCACCGTGTCACCAGATTACTCTAGTGCTATTTTTCATCGATCTCCCCATAGAGGGAATGTGTGACCTGTTGAGATCACCTCGTGCGAAGAGGCAACCACTTATTGGTTTATCTGTCTTTGTCCTTCCGGCCTAGATCCATTGCCGTCAGAGGATAGAGATAATAAATGAATGTTGTGCGCGCAGCAATATTGTATTGCTGATGGTGTATTTATTTATGAGAATCAACGATCACTTTTGATCAGTCACTGAAATCGTAGTAGGTACCTTGACAATAAACTGACTAACGAAAGACAATAACGAACAGTACAATTAATGATTGGTCAGTAGCAGTGGAAGCTTAGAAGCAAATAAAAGAAGAAACCTTAACTCTTAGAGCCCTATATCAATCTTGTGTGGCTTCGTCTTAATTAAGACGACTATCTATCTTTCTGCTCTAGTATATTGATCTAGAATCTAGATAGAAGCGTCTACAACGAAAAGCATTTCGAAATAGTAAAATATTCAATTTCTCCATCTACTCCGCCAGCGAATGTATTTCGCGAAAAAGAGACGGGAGTTTTATATAAATCCCTAGCGATACATTTGTTCCTGTCGCCCTATAAACAATGTATCGGTATTTGTCTTGATCAGCGAACGAAGTATACCATTTTTATAATACAATTGTCATTCTTTCTCTGTTGCACCGTAATATTCTTTTCTGTACACTAGCGGATAAAAAAAATCACCAATTTGTGAGGTGGTGCCACCTAGGTATACCGTTGTGTTTGTACCACTATGGTTAGAAGTAGCAGAATTCTATGAAGTATTTAAAGATTATCGGTAGATAAAATGTATGTTTGGGACAATACAATGATTTTCTTTGGTGTACGATATATTTTAGTAGGTTTTGGTGGGGAAAGGTGGGAGATAGCAACTGTGGTAGAATGTGGTAGGTCTGCAGAAAGCATCAACGAGATTTTAAGTAAGAAAAACTAGTATTGGGTTGCACGGATTTTTCTTCTCACTTTGAGAGAAATATAAAAAAGTGTACAGAAATGCAATTTTGGAAAAGTAGCTTCCAGACATAGAGAAATTGACGAGCGGTGCTTGCAGACAGACAGAGTACACAACAATATCCATTTATTTCATTTCCACACTCGCTCGCACACTTCGTATATCTCTGTTTTCAAAATAAGATTTTTCACTGTCGAATTTTGCGTTTTTCCGATCTCATACTTTACGCTTGTCATTTATCTTCTAGACTACATTAAATTTATTCACTTTTTAAGTACATTATTGAACATTTTCCATCGTCATCATTACCAATGATTCGTTCAACTATTACGAAATAACAATAACATAAAGAACACACCAAATTCAAAACAAATCTATGACGAAATTTTAACAAATATATATATATATATATATATATATATATATATATATATATATATACATACATACATACCTATATACTTAAAACATCGGCCATGTATTGGCCCTAAACTTTCTTTTACATAGTCAGTATATTTTGATTTGGTAGTACATAAATAAAAATATAAAACGTTTAAATTTCAAGAAAATATTTTCATTCATTGTCCAATAAAATTGTAAAGTTAGTTTATTGTCAGATTTCCAAAGAAAACATATGTATTTTAGATTTTAAATGTTGGATTTTATAGTAGTATAAAGAAAATATTATTATTCATTACATATTATTAAAAATTATTATGGCCGGGCATTTTTTAGTTTTCAAATTAACTTTAAGCCAGAGAAAATATTTATATATAATATTTTAAATTATTTACTAACCTTTGTAACGCTTTTTCACTAAACTTATTTGTGACACTGACAATAAATGTTAAATGTTAAAATATTTGAATATTTAAAAACAGTTGACATGCATAGTAGATACGATTTATTATATATAATTTACCATACCTATGTAACTATGGCAATATAAATAGGATAATAGCAATTTTCTCGTAACTGGTGCACTTTTCGGAGAAATGTTTCAAACAAAAGTTGTTCAAATCATTAATATCTTTCAATTTTATTCTAACTATTTTTACTGTAAGTGCAGCCGTTTCGGATGCTTTTCAAAAATAGGAGGTTTTCGTCCCAGGCATATACAAATCTTAAGTTTAAAGTTTTATCTTCAACAGTGTAGGCTGTAGAGCGCATACATACACACAGACACACACACACAGACGTCATTCCAAAAATAATCAGACTCGATTCAGGCAAGGTCAAAAGGTGTATTTCCGTTAAAATTTCGAGAAGTTTTTTTCGTGATTACAATACTTACTTATTACTTCGTAAAAGAAAGTAAAAAGTATTTCCAAAAATCTCCAGTTATGGTAGAGATTCGAATGAATCTCCGTGTTTTAATGAAACAAATAATAAATTGATTCAAAGTAAAGTAGTAAATAAATGAAATAGTAGAAAATGATGATCAGATCAATGTCGAGCTTTCAAATAAATAAACAAATAGAAAAGTGAATAAAAAACGATGTGAAATAAAACAAAAGTCCCCAGGTAATAATAAAAGAGTTACAAATGTTCGACATGAGAGCAACTTATCAAATATTGATGTTGTACTTTTGCCGAGCCTTCTGTGGTGTTGTATAAAAGTATTGACAGTGTCTCTAGGTGGGGTAGCGCCCCTCTCCAAAGGGGCTGATTGATATAGAAATGATTCAGTTGAAAATGTCATTTGTTTGTGTGCATTTTTTAAAGGTTACAGAAAAGGTTAAATATATCGAATCATTAAGTAATTGAATAGGAAATACTACATACAGGTATGTATGTACATATGATTAATAATTGTGCGATACTGATGATGATGATGATGTAGTAGTGAATGGTGGAATTGAAGATGGTAGTGCTATATACCTATATATATATATATATATATATATATATATATATATATATATATATATATATATATATATATATATATATATATATATATATATATATATATATATATATATATATATATATATATATATATATATATTATATATATATTATATATATATATATATATATATATTATATATACTATAACTAATACGTTTTAAATTGTGAAATCGTCTTTAATTTAAAACCATCGTTAAGATAAATGGAAATAGTGAAAATGTGTTGGGGAAATTTCACGCCCAAGCGGAGACGCGTGTTAAGTTGCCAGTACTTAAAGTGATAAAGATGCAATTTTAGCCTGTCAACAGTCGTTAGTCGCCTTTAAATTAATCATTTGATTTTAATTTAGCCCAAACGAACTCAAGTTGACGATTATACGAGAAATGTCGTTGTAATTTACACTCTACGGCTAAATGTGACTGTACCTTATTCCTCTAGCTCCAGAGTTACCTCTTGAAGATACGATTTTATTTTTTCTCTTCCAACACCGACTTCAGGCCAATTAAATATTCTAATTAAAAATCAGCAAACGACTCAAATATCTACGGTAAAATGGCTCGTATACTATATACTTATATATATATATATATATATATATATATATATATATATATATATATATATATATATATAATATATGTATATATATATATAGAAAAGAAATCTAACCAGTTTTCAGTTTGGAAGGAGAAGAAGAAGAAAAAAAGTGTTTATGTTTGTGTGTGTGTGTGTGAATATATGTTTATTTCCGCACAACCAATTCGATACCGTTTCGTAGTCGTAGTACGTCGCAACTGTATACCTATAGTGACTGAAAATTGACATTATTTTCCGATATATTACCCTGAAATGTGCCCCAGTCGTGTAATATGTTTGTGTTGGATATAGCCATGTATTTTACAGTAGCCTGCCTACTTTGCATGTAAAAAGTGACAAATATTTTCACCCTCTCGGAGACGGTGTTTGGACCAATGCTCTCACCCAGCGCCACCGGGAGAATGATTCCGTCGTTCTATTGAATTCAAGAATGACTGCGTCTTGGAATTGTCTTTCTCTTGCAGACTGGCACACTAAATTGATATCATCGCATTTGTCAAAACTTGTTTTTCTAACATTTTTACGACACACTACATGATTTATTCGCGCTACTACTCCGACACCATCTTTAGCCATTCCGATATACATTGCTACATGCATCTATATCTTCCTCTTGACAACGTTCCGCAATCAAACCATTATAAGATGACCCACGGAGGAAATTATCTCACCGGCCACAAAAAGAAGAGAAAATCGTTGTTTTCGTGTCCACGCCATGTGCCGTGATTCCGTAGTGACAATTGCGCATAGCGAGTTGCACAGCCAACTGGGAGGCGGAACTAGAGAACAGGTACAAGACCACCGCCTCTCTTGATAGGCCTAAATTACTTTACTGTTTGATTTCACTCAAATAACAATTATTATTCAAGATGAATCAATTATTATTGAATTTTAAGATTTTTCAATAAACTTGAAAAAAAAAATTAACCATTAGAATGCGAAAATTGTTTTTTTTAAATAAACAATTTTATGTGAATACTAGAAAAAAACATCGGCCATGTGTTGGCCCTAAACTTTCTTTTACGTAGTCAGTATATAAATAAAAAATTAAATGTTTAAATTTCAAGAAAATATTTTCATTCATGGCCAATAAAATTGTAAAGTTAGTTTATTGTCAGATTTCCAAAGAAAACAAGTATTTTAGATTTTAAATGTTGGATTTTATAATAGTATAAAGAAAATATTATTATTCATTACATATTATTAAAAATTATTATGGCCGGACATTTTTTAGTTTTCAAATTAATTTTAAACCAGAGAAAATATTTATATATAATATTTTAAATTATTTACTAACCTTTGTAACGGTTTTTCACTAAACTTATTTGTGACACTGACAATAAATGTTAAATGTCAAAATATTTGAATATTTAAAATAGTTGATATTCATAGTAGATACGATTTATTATATATAATTTTCCATACCTATGTAACTATGGCAATATAAATAGGATAATAGCAATTTTCTCGGAACTGGTACACTTTTTGAAGAAATGTTTCAAACAAAAGTTGTTCAAATCATTAATATCTTTCAATTTTATTCTAACTATTTTTACTGTAAGTGCAGCCGTTTCGGAGATACGCAAAAAGTGACTCAAGTATACATGCACTTCCGGTTTGAATATGCTTTTCAAAAATAGGTTGTCTTTCCAGGCATATACAAATCTTAAGTTTCAAGTTTCATAATTTTATCTTCAACAGTGTAGCCTGTAGAGCGCTCACATACACACAGACACACACACACAGACATTCCAAAAATAGTCAGATTTGATTCAGGGAAGGTCAAAAGGTGTATTTCCGTTAAAATTTCGAGTTTTTTTTTCGTAAATACAATACTTACTTATTACTTCGTAAAAGAAAGTAATATTTAATTTTTGTAGCACTAGAGGCAATTCTAGTAAATTTTGGGTGTTAAATAAAGCAGGGATTTTTATAGTTCTCAAGTTAGCAGTGTTGTTTCTTAGAACACCAATAACCCTAAACCAGTCCAGAGAAGGTCCGGTTAGTCCTGAGGGAATGAACATGATCCTACGGCTAACATACAATTGTGTTTTACAGTCAAGCATTGGACCGTATAGTGTTGTTGCTTAAGCATGCGATTTAAAGGTGTTGGGAGACGTATTAGAATGTGGAAAAGAGTCCGATTGGTCCCCCTTCGACTTGGAGCGTTATTGACGCATCAAAAACGCTTCAGACGAAATAAAAATTATGTTTTACGATGTTATGAAAAACATATATTTTAATGTAGTCACTTTCAGTAAACGATTGTATAGCGAAGTTAACAACGGTATAAATTCGAATTGTACCAACTTCACAACTGTTATTGCACCCGGACAGATGTTTCTTGTTTATATTGGTGATATGACGCAACACTAGTCACTAGCTTTACGTTTACGATGGTTTTTATTGTTGGAATCGAGATCAATGTTTAAGTAGGTATATACATATGTGCATATGCAATAAATGCACACTTTTAAACATGGCTGATGGTAGGTATAACGTTTAGAAAATAAATAAAGCAAGTGGTGTACGTTACGGCAACTTAGCATTAATTAATAATAAATAACCTTTATGAATTCGCAAGCATTTTAAAAGAAAGCTATAAAAGTCGGACACGTAAAAAAATTGCCATTTCCTCAGCAGTAGCGTGTATTTCTCCTCTAAGTGCTTGTGCCATGCGGGTGGGGATGGAAGAAGAAACCGTAACGAATGTAAATGGGTGCAGGGCGAGGGGGGAGAGATTGAGGATGGGAAGCTTTCATCAAGTATAGTAATTCATGCAGGGCCACCCGCGACCGGGATACCGAATTTTTATTCGCCGGTACAGAAAAGAATTAATGCAAATCAACCATTGTTCAACGGCAAAATGTTCGTTAATATATTTTTCCCCTTTTTGAAATTAAAATTAGAGACAATCGAAAACAATAGAGTAACGTTCGGGTCTCCGAACCAAGTTACAGGCCACTTGATTTACAAAAAGCAGCTCTGTACTCTGTGGTGGAATAGATTGGTAATTTTTGTTATTTGTATGTATGTATGTATGTCATGAATTAAATGTGATGGGACGAGTGGCGTACGAGCGTTAAGTTAAACGGAAGTCAGTCGAGTTAATAACTGAAGCTTAATATCCTTCCTCCAAGCGTCTTAGTCGAAGGGCTAAACTAAAGAATCAGCAAGCCGTAATAAGGAAGCGATGAATATCATCCCCATACCAGGATTGTCAAGTATCTCCATACCATAAATACAGTAACAATGGGTTTGGTTACGAGTGGAACCTCGTATAAATTACAATTATGCCACCAGGAGGCGAAGTATAACCGGGAGTTCTACTTCTTGCACTGGTATATTAACTCATCTCAACGCTGGAGTGAGATGGCATGAGATGTGTCTCGCATCCAGAAACGAGACTACTAACATTATAAAAGCTAAAATCCCCAGATTCCCTAAACCGGAAATGGTAAGGAAACATGGCGATGAACAAAGTCTATATATGTACACTAACATTATATATATACGAGTATATATATATATATATATATATATATATATATATATATATATATATATATATATATATATATATATATATATATATATATATGTATATAAAATTCTAGTGCTTGATAAAAAATAAACATCGAAAATAAATAAATAAATAAATATATATATATATATATATATATATATATATATATATATATATATATATATATATATATATATGTATATGTATGTATGTATATATATATATATATATATATATATATATATATTATATATATATATATATATATATGTGTGTATATATATTTATGTTTTTTTTAATCAAGTACTAGAATTTTCCCAAATGCCAAAGAAAAGTTGTGAGTAAACGGAAAAAGAAATGAAGCAAAAGAAATCTGTTGGAATGGTGAAAAATTGTCCAACAGAGGTTTCTGCCACACCATTTGATTAGGAATAGACATGAAGTTATGTAAGTATCAGCAAGTAATTGAAGACTTGAGATAGGTACTCATAGCAGTATGTTAATAACAAAGGTGCTCCAGAAAAAAACGCTACAAGTAGCAACGGTATACAATTAATTCCAAGTGGGGTGGTGGTGCGCCCCAGCCACACTTGAAAAGCCACTCATTATAATAATAAACTGTTTTGCCGTCCTCCAGATGGCGGTCATTATAAGATTTTCAAAAAGTGGCCAAGTACTTAATGACAATAATGATATATCATTGAAATTAATAAATGCCTCACACGTGGTTGCTGTGGGATCATTATTATTCACCAGAGCAACGGCGAAAATATAAATCGTTTGACGAACAATTTCCACCGCACACAGGTAGCTCGTATACTCAACAAGAGTACGCATTTAAACGCCGCCCAACAAATGAATTCTCGCATGTCACGTGACCATTATTATCGCCGAACAATAGCGAACACAGCCGAAGTGTGTCACACTAGGGCACAGTATACTGTATAGTATACGAGGCCTTTACAATACGTCGGAACAGAAAAAAAATTTAAAATAAAAGACTCGCCGAGTATTTAATAGGTGCTCCAGTATACATATATATGACAATAGCCATAGGGATTTTTGAATTATTCCCAACTGCGATACGGGTTATTTGTAGATAATAAAATTGTCGAGATTACTACGAAAAAATTTTTTTCATTCAAAAAATAACACCTTTGCAGTAAAGGGGGGGGAGCTTTTTTAAAAAACAATGTTTTAATAACACATTTTATGAAACAGTACGAAAAAGTTACAAAAATAACGACGCATTATGAACCCAGTATTTTTAGTTCATGCGCAACGCCAATGACTACCGTTATCCGAAACTTTGGAGCTCATAGTTGGCAAAACTGTTCCGCAATAAGCTAGGTTATGTGCGAAGAAGTAAACAAATCAATACAAATGTTTTTAAAAGCGCGGTCTCAATTTATAAACAAATCACATATAAAACGACTGTTTTAGACATTTTCTGATGCTAGTATACACTTAATACATATATAAAACACATTTAAGATATAAAACAAGTATTTACGGTGTAAAAGCCATTAAATTTCCACCAAAATAATTTTAATAAACACATACATATATGCACTAGACCAACCGGCGTTACAACCATTATTAGATATACAATAAAACATATACAATAAAACTTTTTAATAAATATAAACACGAGTAAATAATCGTCTAAAACTAATAAAAATAAATAAAAACTCTTGCCTGGTAGGATACATTGCTTTTGTCTTTGGTTTTGGCCGCCTTTAGGTTCAGCGTCAGCACACATGAATCCTGGAAGTTCCACACGAAAAGGACGTCATCCTTCACCGTTAACACATTTTCCGTCTTCACTATACCTTTCGGCAGAGTTTCACTAATAGTTTTAAACACTTTCTGCTCATTTAAACGTAAATAATCAGTGCAACAAGCCATATTAACGAAGAAGCGTGCCTCAGCTGTCAAACAGCTTGCTAGTGTAGCCAACCGTTAAACGTTGGATGGCAGTGCGCGTAGACGATGCGCGGAATGGCGCGTAAATTATTAACGTTTAAAATTATTTTTTATGAAGTTAACTTAATGTTTGTTGTTTAAGTTGTGTATGAAGAATATTATGAAATATGTAATAAAAGGTAATATGATGACTGTATAGATGTATAGCTTTTTTTAATAAAAATGTCTGTTTGAGAAAAATGGGATGTAATGGTTCATAAGTGAGAGCGACGGTGTATTCTTATAAAACATCTGCAGTGTATTGTACTGGACATTCTTATACGTATTAGGCATATATTGTTTAAATTGAGGGATTATTAATATATACCTAAATATGCAAGACATTTTACTAACTATAAGTATAACTATGTATACCTACGTAACCATGGCAACATAAATAAGACATTTAAAAATTTAAATAGTGATTTTCTTGAAATCTGTAAGCTTTTTGAAGAAATTTTTTAAACAAAAGTTGTGCATAATATTAATATCTTTCATTTTAAATACTAGTATATTTTCTGTAAATACAGCCGTTTTGGAGATATTGCAGAATTTCGAAAAAATGATAAGAGTAAACATGCACTTCCGGTTTGAATATTCTTAAATAATAGGAGGTTTTCTTCTGAGACATATACAAGTTTTAAGTTTAAATTTTAGGAAAATTAAGAAAAGACGTCTTATTCTTCACAGAAGAAACTGTGAAGAATAAGACGTCTTTTCTTAATTTTCCTAAAATTAACTTCTTCAGGATGAAATTCCTCAACGACTTAAGTTTAAAGTTTAAGGATTATTGCATTGACCGTTTTGGCTGTAGAGCGTTTACACACACACACACATACACACACACACACATACACACACACAGACACACAGACGGAATTCTACAAATAGTCCGACTCAACTCAGGGAAGGTCAAAAGATGTATTTCCGTTAAAATCGCGAATTTTTTTTTTGCTTGTTTACAATACCTACTTATTACTTCGTAAAAGAAAGTAAAAACAGAGTTATAGGTCGTTATTTTCGTATGTAGCATCTCGTAAATATAATTAATAAAAAATGTTGGCTTAATTATTAAATAATTATTATACTTTATGTGTTCTCATTATCTATACTAAGTACTATTGTTAGTAATATGAGCGTAGTTACTGGGGATATCTCGGATTTAACCAATGCTGTCGACCGCATACGAGATATATACATACACACACTCACACATAAAGAGAGAGAGAGAGGCAGTGGTGTCCGTTACTTAGGGGGAACACTTCAGTTTATCTTGCCGCCAATGTGCTAGATCTTAAGCGTTGAATTTCACGGCTATAAATCCAAGATCCTGCAGTCTTGAGTTCACTACTTTACCGGCGACCGCAAGAACTGATGTGGCCGCTGTAAACTGATGATAGACTAAATAACTAAGGGTCTTCTTCTTCTATGTATGTATGTATGTATGTAGGTAGGTAGATAGGTAGGCAGGTATTTATAGACCTTAAATCACATAAAGAACTGCTGTTTGGTGATGATAGAAAATATTTATGTATAAAACGTATTTTGATGATTGTAAGTTTCCGAAAAGTTTATTCCGGAATTTCGGATTGTATTATTTCTGTTTCCGCTTGTCACAAATCTGAATAGGGAACGTCGACTGGATTTTATTTTATATATGTGCATACGAAATCGGTTGCCGAACAATATTTCTGTAAACTAATATGATTCTTTTATATATTCATCGTTTTCTTCACATAAACATCGCTATTGTGATTCAATTCTGATTCCGTCACTCTTCCAACCGGATGTTTATCAATTGTGACTTTTGATATTTAAATTTATATATGTATATATTTTTGTTGTTGTGTTGTGACTTCCTATTACCAAATATCTAAATACTATTTCTTTTCTTTTTTTGTTTCGGTTTGTTCGAGATGGTATTGTTTGTTTATAGATAGAGGTAAGACAATATATAGTATCCTGGAGTGTCCCCTTTGTATTGTCCTTCTTTGGGGCTTCTGTCTCCGTCACACAATACCCCCATGCCTCAATGTGTTTGTGTGTGTAAGTTTAATTACAGCCACCGACAAGACTGCGAAATTTATTGGTCAACATCTTAGATGCCGTGTAGTTATGTATATATATAACACTGTACAACGCGGATGGTGTCAGTCGCACTGGACTACTTTCTACTATTCCTGGAAACACCTTTAAAGTCGATTTCTGTTGCTTTATGTGTGATGAATATGTTATATCGAAATTAACTTTAGGAAATAACGCAATTTAGTGTCTAAATTTCAATTTCTAAATTCAATATGTAATTAGGAAGTTGTATAGTTTGGGAAAAGGATGTTTCCGTTGTTGTTGATACTATCCAAGTAAACCAATGCCTTTGCCTATACAAGTAAGGTGTCGGTTGCCTCACGTCTTACGATGCCACCCCTTTGAACAAAGTTCCGTACGGCCTCCGCCCTCACCGTAGGGGGCAAGGTATTCTCTCCGGGTCCATGAATAGCCAGCAGGACGATATATGAGTGTGTCCCGAACACTGTTCTGACGCCACCATCTATGTTCATCTACAGCATTTGTGTGTGTGTGTGTGTGTGTGTGGGCATACTGTCAAAAATGTATCAACAAATTGGTTTCCATTTCAATGGGAATCAAGTCATCTATCATACGTGCTTCGCGTTTGTTTCTCGATAGGTAGTGACGTGGTGCGGTACGTTACTGAACTAACAAACAGTTGCCACCGCGCATACTACATGTAGGAATGATGACACTCGATATATATATATATATATATATATATATATATATATATATATATATATATATATATATATATATATAAGGCAAAAAATACGAGGAAACCTAGAGAGACACAAATAATATATATCTTGAAGAAGAAGAAGACGAAGAAGAAGAATAAGAGAAACATATATAGAGGAGATATTGATGGAATCCCTTAGGAAAGCGCGCGCGAGTGCATGACATGGTTACACAATTGATCACAGCTCAAACAGTTGTCACGATGTATCCGCGTTTATTTTCCATTCTTCAATCAATTGAATAATTCACAAACCAAACACAGATTAATACACATAGAGCGTTTTAACATTAATTCGAATCCAAAGCCATTAGGCGGGATCAAGGTGTGCTGTGAGATTAATTATATACGACACATATTTGTTGAACGCATTTGTCAACGATTGCCCGCGTCGGAAATATCGGCCGTATGACCGCTGCGACGACGGGCGAAACTAGCCTGTTGACCGCTGGAAAACACAGATATCTATATCGGGGCTTTAATGACGTTTAATTTGTTTGAGTTTCTCATGTTGGTACATATATACATGCATACATACATATAGGTAACGGCGCGGCTTGGCGGGTCGATTAAAAATGAGGCGTGGACGTATGTAATCGGTAAAAGGGTTTTTTATTGCCCACCGGTTTATTATGTTGGTACAAGTGATAGCTTAGGTGTTAATTGGATTTTAATAGCTATATAGTACATTAACAGGGGCTATATGTATGTGCGTTTGTGTGTGCTTGCGCGCGCGTATTGTGTGTGTGTGTGTGTGTTGGTGTGTGTGTGTGTCGGTGTCGGTGTGTGTGTGTGTGTGTGTCGGTGTGTGTGTTGTGTATGTGTGTCGGGTGTGTGTGTGTGTGTCGTGTGTGTGTCTGTCGTGTGTGTGTGTCTGTCGTCTGTGTGTGTGTGTCGTATGTGTGTGTGTCGTGTGTGTGTCGTTTGTGTATGTGTGTGTGTGTGTGTGTCGCGCGTGTGTGTGTGTGTGTCGCGTGTGTGTGTGTGTCGCGTGTGTATGTGTGTGTGTATGTGTGTGTGTGTGTGTGTGTGCGTGTCGAGTGTGTGTGTTTGACAATGAAATAATTTTCGTCAATGTTTTCTATACGAAAATCTCGGTTTGCATTTGAAATGATATCCGTATTTCGACTTGCGGTTGATGGCATCGTCGTAACAATGCAAATTTGTCGTCCGCAACCCTTTTCCTATATTTTAATTCCATTCCCGCAGCGCCCCTTATCCACGTCTTGGCATAATAATCTGGATTAATTTCATAGATATCTTGTACATTATTATATACAGTAAACCAACATCTTCATACTCCCTGGTGGTAGTGGTACCCGTGCTGCCGTGCCGTGCCGTGCTCTGCTCTTTCAACTGTCTGTGCTTTCGCCTACCAAACAAATGACTTTAACCAGATAAAACATACTATCGAGTATACCGCCGAAACAAAAGATATCAACATCATATAACTATTTCATTGTTAGGCACTTTTTTGGTGGTAATTGGCGAAGAATTGTCTCGAGAGGAATGTTTTGATGTGGTCGCGAATTAATTTTCAGTGAATCATGTCGCAATAATAAAGCACTTTTAAGCTCTGAGTTTAACCCCATTGATTGGTCAGTTTGGGGTTAGCTGGTAGACAGACAAACTAAGAGGGGACATTCAGCCTACATCACACGCTCGACCGGTTCCTTTACCGGGCAACGGGCATCGAACAGAGGTCCTTCAAGTAACGCCAGTGTTTTATTTTGCTACGAGTCTACTCTTCCACAAATTGGATGGTGCAGTTTGGCGACTGCTGCGACTGTCGAATGATTGGGAACACTGGTCTATTCCGTGTCTTTAATTAGCAAAGACAAAGGGACACACACACACACACATGTTTATAAACACGTCTACAAACACATACATACATACACACACACACATATAACATATACAACCCGTATGTCATCAATGAGTGAACTATTTGTTGATTATCTTGAGCATTTTCGCCTTGTTTTGTGTCCTTTTATCTTTGTGATGTTCGCTTTTCGTCTCTTCTCGAAATGTTACACGAGACAAAGAAGAACTCTGTATGTAGGTAGGTAATAGGAACGCGAGGCGAACGAAAATAAATAACATCAATAATAAATTGAAGCATGTTGCCATCATCAGGTGCGCTTCGCAGATGTGGCGACAGATGATATGTCTTATTGTATTGATAACATTGGTAGTCGTCACAGCTTTCAGTGTTTCCCTCGGGACGGCGGCCATTAGTGTTCGCACTCCCCCATATCACAACGTGTCATAAATATACTTAATTGATGACCTTACTTTCGAGGCGTCCGCACACTCACAAATCTAATTTCTGTTTGTTAGAAAATTCTATTACGATGATAACATTATCATAAAATCAATACGACCATATTCTTTCGTTTCGTTTGGTTTCGTTTCATAACATACATCCCCAAATTTTCCAATATCAGGTATTTGTCGTTCGCTTTGTTGCCACCCTAACGCTTTTCCAGTTTATTGGTATTTTTTCATATTTATGCACTAGGCCGTAGACTCAATAATGGCACATAACGTCAAGGGGAAATAGGCATAACATATTGAAATACAATTGTGAATTATAAATATCGAAATGTCGCGTCGCTGCGAAAGAATTTGCGAATATATAGGGGACACGGTTTTAATAATAAATTAAGCGGGCAATCGATTTATTATTGAATAGAAACGAAACACATGTATGTATGTATGTATGTATGTATGTACATACATACATATAAGAGTGTTTCAGAGGAAAGTGTTGAAATAATTGTATAAACAACAAACAGTTATCGCTGGAACAAAAGAGCACCGAATCCATAATTTGGTATCAAGACAACTGCTGGTCTCAAAACAAAAGGAACGTGTATGAATGAATGAATGAATGAAAGGCAGTGCCAAGCTTTTTCTAACAAAAGACAAACATGGCAAGGCCACAACATGTGTGCAACTTGTAAAATCTATGCGGGCAAAATGTTATAAGTCAACTGAGCAGAAAATTCACAAATATGAACAGAGATTTTATAGCATACATCAGAGTGACATCACTTCGCATGTGTGTGTGTGTGTTTAGAGTATAAGAATACGAAACAAACATACAATGCATCGCACTGAACTGACACGCAACGGACAGTGCTTCTGATAATATTTCTGTGTGAAGAACTTTCTGAATAACATTAACCGAAAATATTTTCACTATACATATTATAATGCACAGTTATCTCATCGCACTTGTGCTCAAGAAACATCTCTACTATCTTACACTGGCCTTTATTATACGTAGCATTAAATATACGAGGGTGGTCTGAAAAGTTTCCGACCTAACAAAGATACAAGACATTTTTTCAGAATTTTTTTAAAATTTTTCAACTTAGTCTCTACACACTTCTCCCAGCGATGCTCCCATCTCTGTAACCCGTCCAAATAGTATTCAGCGTTTTTCTCTGCAAAATAATTGTTCACAAAGGTGATTGCCTCTTCATTTGACGAAAATCTCTGTCCTCCGAGCGCAACTTTTAGATGAGGGAACAAAAAGAAGTCGCTTGGGGCCAGGACTAGTGAGTAAAGCGGATGGTCAACCGTAATTCGTGAATTTTCGCCATGGCAACCGCTGAGGTGTGAGACACGTTTTTGGTCTAACGTGAGCAAACGCGGCACCCAACGCGCGGACAGCTTTCTCATGTCTAAATGTTGATTTAATATGTGGCAAACACGTTCTTTTGACATGTTCATAACCTCTGCTATCTCTCTCACTTTAATTCGGTGGTCATCTAGCACCATTTCGTGAACTTTGGCGATGTTTTCGTCGGTAGTTGCAGTTTTTGGACGTCCCGAACGTGCATCGTCTTCCAAACTCTTACGGCCACGTTTAAATTCAGCTGCCCAAAATTTCACTATGGTAAATGATGGTGCAGAGTCCCCATACATAGAATCCAACTCATCTTTGATTTGCGTAGGCGTATTGCCTTTCAAAAACAAATATTTGATGACAGCTCGATACTCGATTTTGTCCATCTTCATAAAAATACTCACATCAATTCACTCAAACGACTGTTACGTAACAACTGCGCGTCCAAAATGGCTGAAACTTTGGTGAGTAACTGTCAACAGATGAACAACGAAATTCCCTAGCTTTTATTTACGAGTGCTGCTATCTTCATGTTGAGGTCGGACACTTTTCAGACCACCCTCGTATGTATACCCAAGATATATTATTATTATTATTTTTGAAATACTTTATCACTAAATTTATTAGTACTTTCTTATAAGAAGTAATATGTATTGAAGTCATGAAAAAAAAAAGATTTCGAGGTTTTAAAGTAAATACATATTTTGACCTTCCCTGACTTAAGTTTTTAAAAAGCTTCAAACCGGTGACTGACTAGATCAAAGCAATGCCTGTTGCCATTACTGGTTCATCTATAATTATTGCAGAGCAACGTAAAGGTTTGCAAATATTTACGTATTTAAAAAATCTTTTTATATAAACTGGGGATAGTCGCATCGATTGGATATGCTGGTTTTTCCGTACAAAGACGTACGGCTGCATTATTAAACACTCTGCACATATAACAGGCCGCAGCAATACAACTTCTGTATTGAGAGTCGATTCATACAGAATCTGTAATGTCCCTAGGGTCACGTGGCGGTTAATCCGGGAAGCCTGGGACTATGTTTATCTTTGGTTGATGGAGTTTATAATTTTTGCATTTGCAACATTCATTTAAAACAGATTGGGTATCTCAGATACAGAAGCGAACAAAATGACCGGAAACAGGTATTTGTAGACGATATAAAAATGATGTTTGGTTAAACATAGGTGCTAGGGTACCTATATCATATAAATTTTAGTATCTCTATCACTATATATAGTTGAAACTTGAACTTAGAACCCTAAAGCAAGTGTTGCCACACACAGATCGCATAATTACCCCAGCAATCAACACTTATACAGTCAGACAGCTGTGTGTATACATATATTTGTGTGGTATCAGCACAAAGTTGTGGGAAACATTTGCACAGAGAACTGGTCGACGTATGTATGTATGTATGTATGTATGTATGTACACCTCAAACATCTTACACACTATCATCTTGTTACGCGGGGCTCAGAAGGAATATGCAAGCAGCTACAAAGGGATACCATGTGTCTACTCAATTGTACTATTCGAATTTCAGATGGCGTGCGCCCACACTCCTAAGCTCAAAGGATAACTGATTTTATCTCAGAAGCGGGACCGGACACACATTATAATATTTTTACCAAATTTGCCTTTATTGTATGTTTTCGGCTGTAACTTCTACAATTTTCAGCCGAATTGGCTGAACATTTATTTTCATATTAATTAATAGTTATTTATTAATCCCTGAAATGGACAATTGTTTATCTACTCTCAAATTTTAATATTTATTATTTAAAGTTTGAGTTATAATATTTTCACCAATTTTGACATTATTGTATGTTTTGGACTGCAACTCTTACACTTTTCAACCAAATTGGCTGAAATTTTATTTTCGCATTAACAAATAGTTATTTATTAATCCCTGAAATGGACAATTTTTTATTTACTCTCAGTTTTTAGTAATTATTATTTAAAATTTGAGTTACCTATAATATTGTATATTTTCACCAAATTTGACATTATTGTATGTGTTGGACTACAACTCCTACAATTTTCAGTCAATTAGGCTGAAAATTTATTTTCGCATTAACAAATAGTTATTTATTAATCTCTGAAATGGACAATTTTTTATCTACTCTCAATTTTTAGTAATTATTATTTAAAGTTTGAGCAATATTTCGCATCACTAAAAATTGGTGTTTGATACAAAAGTAAATCCAAGAAAATGAGTTTACGTCGTTAAATGGTAAATGCGAGTATTAATTTTTGAAAATTTACTTATGTTTTGTTGGGCTTGATAAATAATCGTGATTTTTTTAAAATATCAACTTATGCGATTTCACTATGATATATAATATGACTCATATGCGAACTAGCGTAAGTTTGATAGAGAGAGGTGGAGGGAGGAGGAGAGAGAAAAAAATGTAACCCTCGCATTTGGAAATATTGATCAATTGATAAAGCAATTCGATAACCAGAGGTGGTGCGTGTTTACAGCCGATCACAAACCGTCCGTAGCGGTTCAAAGCAGTGGTTATCGCCTGACCAACATCGAGAAAAGAAAAACCCCGGAGCAACAGCAAGTGAGATAGATATATCTGTAGACGCATTGTTATAAAGATAAAGCGCGAGCTACACGGGCCAATCTAGTGGTGGAAGCGAGATGGCGTTAGTTTTACAAGACCGATAAATGATGGCTGATAATTGCCTGTAATACGACCATTAATAACCGGGGCTAAATACCGTCGTCAGAACCCCCCAGTCGACCCCTTAAACCAGACCTGCTTAAACGAACCAGACACGGAACTAAATATATAAGTAATAACGGTCACGCGATACCAAATTGTATACTTTGCCTATTCTAATGAAGCAATAGTGATGGAAACAATATTTAATTGTTTTATTTTTTAAGTTAATAACTATAAATAGTTTCTTCTGACCACAATATGAATGTATGTATGTATGTTAGTATAAAGGCCGAAACCAGAAGCAGTCGGATGAGGTGTTGGATGATGGTAAAGTTGGAAAGACTCCTTTGAGACCCAAACAGAGGGTGGAATTAAATTTTATCTCGTAAGATTAACACAACTTCATGTTGTCAAAATCTAAGATGTGTGAGTTGGTTTGTATGAATACATACTGAAATTAGGGGAGGGCTTTTTAGTACAAGTCTGTGTGTGAATATCTTGGCCATAATGAAGATACTAGCCTATTCTTCCAGTTATCTCCTGGACATTTGATATTCAGTTTATTATTGTTGCACAATAGATGTTTTGTTAGACGGCTTTCAAAGTGTGTATAAGACAACGCGAATTAACTTATTAAAAGAATTAAAGCGTCATTGTATTCATTTTATATGTAGCATATAGCATATAAATAACATTTCACACGCATTATATCATCAATTGATCGAAATTTGCTTCCCGCGCGATCACATTATCAAAACAGTCATTTGCCCCAAATACTATTAATTTTCATTTGTATATACGCATTACCTATACATGTGTAGGTATAGTATCAGTTTGTATGTCATCACAGTTTGTAATCAATGTTGGAAAACTAATTGCCTGCTGGACGGCAATAATAAACGAAACACATGAAATTATATTAATACAGATTCATTTCAAATACCTAACTTGGAAATTGAAAGAAATACTAGGAGGGGCGTGGCAAAAGTTTTTAGTAACTAACATTTGAAATGTGTGCGATAACCACAAGACGACATTGTACTCCCAAATGTGAAAAGTTTGTGTTGCGAAGACGAATCGTCATTACAGATACATGAAATCAACAAATAAATATTTCGCTCTCGTTCCCATTGGTCGGGAAAGTTATTTTTCCTGTCGAAAACACAGAAGAACTAAGGAAGATTACCAAATGGATGAACAGTTTATGTTTGCGGCGAAACTTTTCGCCGACCAAACCAAAACAACAAAAACTTGATCATGCTTAATCGGTTTGTGTCACACCGATCATAAATTATGTATGTTACCGCAGATTATCTGCACACCGAAAACTGTTTCATTTCAAAACTACTCAAAGAAAATCAAAACAAATATATATGTATGTACCTATTTGGCATCAACAATTATTTTTTCTTGTATATATATATATATATATATATATATATATATATATATATATATATATATATATATATATATAAATATATATATATATATATATATATATATATATATATATATATATATATATATATATATATATATATATATATATTTATATATATATATAAACAACGGCCATGTGTGGCCCTAAACTTTCTTTTACGTAGTCAGTATATTTTGATTTGATAGTATATAAATTAAAATATAAAATATTTAAATTTATAAGAAAATATTTTCATTCATATGTCCAGTAAAATATAATTATTCATTACACATTATTACCAAAAATTATTATGGCTGGACATTTTTAGTTTTCAAATGAACTTTAAACCTTACAAAATATTTTCATATAATATTTTAAATTATTTACTAACCTTTGTAACGTTTTTTCACTAAACTTATTTGTGACACTGACAATAAATGTTAAATGTCAACATATTTGAATATTTAAAACAATTGACATGCATAATAGATGCGATTTATTATATATAATTTCCCATACCTACGTAACTATGGCAATATCAATAAGATAAGATCTTGTAACTAGTACTTTTTGAAGAAATGTTTCAAACAAAAGTTGTGCAAAATACTAATATGTTTCAATTTTATTCTAACTACTTTTACTGCAAGTATAGCCGTTTCGGAGATATTGCAGACATTGCAAAAAAGTCTTAAGTAAACATGCACTTCCGTTTGAATACGCTTTTCATAAATAGGAGGTTTTCCTTCCAGGCATATACAAATCTTAAGTTTAAAGTTTCAGAATTTTATCTTCAACAGTGTAGGCTGTAGAGTGCATACACACACACACACACACTGTCAGACTCGATTCAGGGAAGGTCAAAAGGTGTATTTCCGTTAAAATTTCGAGATTTTTTTTTTCGTGATTACAATACTTACTTATTACTTCGTAAAAGAAAGTAAAAATGTAGATTATATTTATTTCTGTAAACTTTGTACTTAGCCTCAGGCACAAATGTGTTTACATTGGAGTTGTCGAAAGATGACCTATTGTTCCTATACAAGTAATAAAATGTATGGCACAACGATTCTATGCGCACATTTCGTTTAGTTGTTATTTTTGTTGTTATGCGACAATTTGCAAGTAAGTTTGATAAATATTTATAACATATCCATGAATTAAGTTATAATTTGTAAGTGTCCAATAGCATTATTAAGTTACACAAAGATATAACGCGATTTACGATGTTATGAGTCTGAGGGATCTAATGATAGATTTGGTTTTTATATACTGTCATAATCATCCGTCTTGATTCTGTGCACTGATCCTCTATATTATATACAGGATATGAAGTAGCCGCGATAGAAACTGCACCACATAAGTCGAATGTCCACGCGTTATGGGCCAACCATTATTTCAAGCTTCGTAATAGGGTTCGATTTTCTACACGATTTCAGATACATTTGATATCTTCCTCGTCGTTCCTTGTCACTAACTTATTAGCGTTATTAAACAATGATTGACGGTTGAGGCGTAAACTAGTCCAAGTGGTTAATGAATTATAATAATTAAATATAAGAATCCATTAGTAGAAAAGGAATGAGTATGAATTTCAAATAGGCAGTTAGCACACGATGCTTATTTGTCATTTGTTCATAAATGTACAATATGATAAATCAAACGAACGTGTTCGTAATTAATAAATCTGAGAGTTGATAAAAAATTCATAAAGTAGGCTTGGCTACTACAGAAAAAAAAAAGCGATACAAAAATTTGTCTGCTGTAATTCCCAGATGGGTGATAATGTGTTTGAATCACACACATAGACATACACACACACACACACACACACACAAGCGTACGCGCGCGCCCATGTGTACTAGTTGGGGGGTCCTACAGGATAATAATCTGCACGTCATATATCTACATAGGATAGGAATATTTTGTAATTTTATCAACACTTATTCCACCTCTGGTTTCTGGTAATGATTCTAATTGTTTCCTAATAAATTCTTGTTGAAGGGTGTGAATAGTATATTGTGTGGGAATCTGAGTGGCTCAAGACATCTGGTGTTGGAAACTTGAACAACAAATAAACTCAATCCTTTGATGCCATCGAGTCTAATGAGAGAACCTTATGCAAACACCACTATACTATTACTACTACTACTATAAGTATAAACGAGACGCGATTGTTGATGATATACTACATATATATATATATATATATATTTGATTTTTCTTTAAAAATGTTAAAATTCCCTAAACGTAATAATAATATCTTTGGGCGCATTGCAATCGCCGGCACGGCATATTTTTTATCATTACATTAAAAAAATGTAATATATGACATCCGCAATGTCATAGAATGTGATTTAAATGTGGTCACGTGTGGTCGTGACGTCACGCGGCAAAACTAATTAATAAAAACACGCCTTCCTTGGCACGGTGGCCGTCGCGGCGACGCACGTAAAAATGTATATACATACATTTTTTCTAGCACTTTTATTTAATTTCGTATGATGAAAATATCACGTATGATAATCAGTGATGTGCTCCACGGGGAGATGCATTGTCATTACGTGAGAGTGATTTTAGGATTTTATCACTGATAACTACAAAAAAAAAAAAAAACAAACAACGACGCTTTTCGATAGGAGGCAATATTAAAATTTGCTATTCAAATAAATTGCGCGAAAGAAGACATTTTTGAACACATATCAATATTGTTCAGTGCGTTTATGCATATCATATATGTGAAGATATTAAAAGACATAGATCATAAAACGAATCGGTAGTGCCCGACATGTATGCATATTATATACATATAAATATATGATATTTTTTAATATATTTGATATTTTCCGTTTTTCTATACGTGTCGTATATATTAAAATATACGTTAGCAAATATTTGTGACATGGATTTAAAAACACTATTTTTCGCATGATGTAGAAGCCTGTTTATTGATAGTGTGAATGCTATTTTTAAACTATTACATTTTGGTTTTAAATCTTTGTTATTTTTTATTGTAAGAGGTTGGATTAAACAAAAAAAAAACATCTGCACAGGACTTTATTATTCGTAGTAGTTTAAATAATAAAAAACAAATTTTAAGACACATAATTGTTCATTATTGTGTATTTCCAAATAAATTATCTACCTTATAAAATCTATTTTCCTCAACTGATATTAAATCCGAAATTATTCGAGCCGATTCTGTTTTCCTGTTAAACACATTCGGGAAATTATATTTAATAAATCATATCAACTATGCCAGTCAATTGTTTAACAAGAAAACCAAATATACTCCTACTTGTTGCCTATACACACAACATGTATTGCTACATAACCAAAACATCTGCAGTGTATTGCACTGGACGTATTAGGCATATTTTGTTTAGATAGAAATAAACAATTTTAAACATTCAAGGAAATATAACACTTCTAAGAATTATTATGGCCGGACAAGTTTTAGTTTTTAAATTAACTTCAAACTTGAGAAAATATTTATATATAATATTTTATATATTTTATTAATTTTTGAAACGTTTTTTTTTTGCCCTATAACATTAGCAAATAAATTAATAATCATTGCTAGAATTAAAACCATTTATAGTTTGCACTATTGTTAATTTGATGACATGAAATTAACTGTTACTAATAAATAATGGACCGGTTTGTCATTAAAGTAAATAATGACATGTTTTTAAATTTCCGTGCAAAAGTAGTGATATTTCTTAAATCTAACCGCGATTGGAGTTTTTCGTTGCATCTCATAACAAAAAATTAAACATTAGCGAGAAAAGCTTAAGCCCTGTCACCACGTCAAGGTAAACTCCAAAAGGGTTCCGTTCAAAAATCTACTCCATAGCTAAACTTGGATTAAAACATATACCTACGATTTATGAAAGATTCTATATTTAGATACCAATTTATATATTGAATTAATTGTAAGAGATCATTTTGAAACGTACCTCGGCGGGGACCTACCTAACTGAAATTAGCCTACCCCCTACTTAATATTTGAGATACTTATGGCTTATTTTAATTTGTGCTATTGAGCACGGGACACACACAATTTTGTGCAGTGCATGCATGTTGTATTCGGGTAACATTGGGTACGACACAATGTTACACCTATAAAGTACATACATATCTGAAAGAAATTTGGATTAGAAGGCGAACTGCCATAGATAGGGTACAGTGTGCAAGTCTGCTCACACACTGCGAATACTTTAACAGGAGGACACCCAGTTAACCAGGACTGGGACGTCCGAAAAACTTTAAATCTGAAAGTACAGTTAGTTATTGGGGGCCCACCTCGTTTCTGCGGTGGGCCCAGTGTTTCGAGATTTTATTATTATGACCAAACGAAATGATCAAACCAACCAATAAATCAATCCGGTTCCCAGTGAACCCAGTTCGGCACTTATGCTAGCACTACTGCACCCTGGTCGTACAGTAGAGAGACTCATAACCGTTCCAGAGACACCAGGCACCCACTGTACATCGTACAATGTACGGATGGGCTTTCTTGGACGATTCGTCAGTCGGTTGTTTGCTACGCGCCAATATTAACAAATGCCACCTATATCATTTAACCGACCGTGTACTTATTCACCCTGCACATGTACGAAATGAAGTACCTTTTTACACCGTACCCCAAGCCATCCGTATCACTGGCAATGACCATCCTACCGGTATATCCAACCTAAAGGCACGTTCGCAACCGCCAGTAGATTTACGCTATACGAACACGTTACTGACATGAAGCAGGACACAGAAAGAAGCTACGATAGGCGACATGCCAGTGAACAACAGATCTCCAAGACGAGAGCACATACTTAGTACATCCAACATTCGTATCAATGCTGGACGACGAGATGTGCCGCAGTCATAAGTACTACAATCAGCTAACATATTGATGAAGTCACACCTAATGATATCAGCGTTAAGTATATGACTTGAATCACGAACCGCCAGCCCAAAACACCCGTGACCCGAATTAAAAACCCAACCAGAATAAATGCAAACACCCGAGAATCTACCTATAGCACGCAAACAACAACAACAATCTGCTTCTTGAGCAGATCTGCCAGTGTATGTGTGGACAGTACGCGATATTGATACAAAAGGTTTTCCATGTTGCTGTTGTTGTTTAGAAGTCCAACGGTGGTTGCTCCAACGATGTCAAGGAGGATTGTTTATTTACAAACGGGACGGAACGAAACGAAACGAGAAGGAACTGAAGAAAATACTTGCTCTAACCATAAGAGGGCAGGGCTACCACAAATATTTGAAACCAAAGCGCGTGTTTCAGACATATGCAGACATTTGTTTTAAGAAGTTAAATGAACCATGATGGTAAGGTTGAATTGCTTCAACCACCACTTCATCAGGTTCTGCAATTATCAGGGATGGTTTCGAACAAGATATTCTCTAAAGTTAAAAATTGTTTTTGGCATGTGCTATTTTATATTATTTTATGTAATTTTAATTAATATCATTTAACTAAAAAAAAGATACTGATTGATGAGTGAATTAATTTATATTTCCCAGTTGTTTAACCATTTCTGAATTCAGGAATAGTTAAAAGAAGATAGAAGAAGAAACATTATACAATATAGGTACATACACCCGAAGACAGTGGATTATCTTTACATTTTGTATCCTATAGTAGAAAATCACTGCCTGATACGCACGAAGTATATTAGAAGTACAATAAATGGTACTCACCAAATCCAAAGCCAATATTTGTTCCTCTCCTATACCACAGCTGAAGTTCTAGTTCTTGGCAGCGATTGATTCATTGATGATTGCACTGGATTTTATTTCGCGAAATCATTTATTTTTCATCACTCACTAATACCACAATTTTAATCATGAATTTACTACAATCATTTAAATACTCACTTTCACTATCACAGAGTTTTAAACGGAAATGTTAGTTTATTTTTAAGATACTTGCAGTATAATACTTTATAGGGAATGGCAGATATTTTACGTAGTCATTTCACACATTGATAAACACTCGCGGAAATATTCAAATAAATAAATCACTTGTTTACGAATCGGATGGTATATACATACATATATTTATACATATAAACAATCATAAATAAAGAAAGAAAGAAATAAACTGGAAAATATAAAGATAGCACATGCCGGATAATAAAAAATCACTTACTTTTTCTATTCATTATGCCCTTTGTTGACTGTTGTGGATTGGTCGCCCCTAAAACATTGGCAAATAGATTAGTAATCATGTCTAGTAATTAAACATTGCTTAAAACAACACACGCGCCTTTTTAAATATTTATTTATTAAATTCTGAACTCAAAGTTAACGAAAATAAATAAAAACACTAAATTACTAAACGTTGTAAGCGAAGTACCTATGTATGTATGTATGTACATACATACATACATGATCTGATATAGTCATGCCTGCGTCACGCCATATACATTCAACTATAAGGTAAGAAAGAAATATTTTCGCAAAAATCTAATTTATTCTATCAGATTGCACTATAAACTTTACTGAATATCAATTATTATTATATTAGCTAACTTTTAACACCAAAAAACATATAAAAACCGCGTTGTTAAACCCTTTCTTTATAAGATTAGTATTAACAAATTTTCTACTGTCAACCGTAGGTGCGCGTGAACTTCGAGGTATAAAAGATGGCTGCTCACGGTCTACCTCGTTTCATTATTATTAACATTATTATTCAATTACTAATTTAAACTGTAAACAACATTTAAAAATCGCAATAAAACAACTTCTAATAGAAAAACCAAAAGTACTCAAAATGTATACAGATTTGAAGCTCAGCAAACAATCACCCCACCTTTGCTTGGCGGTTCAGTGTTTGATTTTGCCGTAACATTGACAAAGAACTATGATTTATTAAACCCGAATTTCTATACCTATGATCTAAAACACAATTTCCATTTCACAATCATTACACATTGTTTAAACCCGCGTTTAAAATTATATTATTTAACAGAGTGTTTTCCACAGTTTTAAACGGAAAGAATAAATATTACCTTTTCCTTCTTGATCTTTATTGTATTTTAACAGATTTATAAGCACTCATATATGTTCTGCGTTGCACTTTTGTTCTTCGATGCACTTTATAAATTATAATTATTTTAAAAGTTTAAATAATCAGAGTTCCTCCACGCTATTTAATTTCAACATGTACCTATCTGAAATATATTAAGCAGACTGACGCTAGACCAACTTGTACATGTTTGGTAATATTTTTATTCCAGTCCAATCCGGAAAGAAAACTGGTTATCAATTAAATTCCCAGTATATGCGAAGAGGTTCCGAAGCAGTAGGTTAAATGTATTATTAAATATTAATACAGTATTTATTCATTAGGATAGGAAAGATATTAAAATATAAAAATTTTAAATTTCAAGTTATGTTGATTCATTACAAGAAATTGTTCAACATTTGGAACAATCTAAATTGTGTAGTAGTAAATTGTGTGAAAAATTGTCAAGCATTATGGGGTTTTTTTTTTTTTTTTTAAGAAGAATATATTTATAATCAACCAATTTAAAGACAAACTTTTCGTATTGCAATAAAAAGAAACACAAAAACAAAGTACATTAGTGAAAAAATGAATATCGCCCCTTGGTGGCAGCGAGCGAACGAACGAACGAACGAACGAACGAACGCATTTTGTCACGGGCGTTATTCAGGTGTTTGGGATGAAAGTCGTTAAAACACGTAGCGATTTTAAAACGGGCGCACAACGAGAGTGCATGTATGTATGTATGGGTTTGATCTGGCTTCTTTAGGGATGGGAGGGTGTGGGTGGGTGGAGACGAAATTAGAACGTGCACACCTCGTTCTTAAATAATACAATCATACTTAACGCAGCCGTAATAATTTTAATCATATCTCCTCCCTCATAGGCCTTAGTACAACAGTGCCGGCAACGTTAAGGGCCAAGTTCGTACAATCGTTGATGCGAGATTTTGTGACGAAACTTTCTGCGTTTCTAACGAGTCTCTTGACGGTATCTTTGAGGCGCGAACGCCACGGCACTAACTTAACGCACTTTGCAAATTACAAATGAGAACTTATATTTTCAACACTCTCTATCTCTCTCTCTCTCTTTCCTTCTCTCGTTCTCCTCATCGGCCCTTTCGCCGCACGCCTCGTGATCCTTGTTTGTTATAGTATAGCAACCAAGTCCATCCTCGGCTGTTGTGTAGCGCGGTGGTATTCGGTTACCGTTGCGGTCTCCCGTTTGCTTACCATAACATTGGTACACTGATTAAGTTTAACGGATTGTTCGCTAAGTGGAACATAGTCTTGCAGATGGAGATTGACTTTTCATCACATACCCTCTACACACCCCCCCCCCCCTCCCCCATAGTTAGTTATTTGAAAATTCTGTGTTTTTCACACTGTTTGGTGATAAATCACAATAAAATTTATTACGTTTGGGTTGTGAATTTATTTTTTCCGTTTACCATAAAAATACTTCCCTTCTGATTCCTCAAGCCCTCGCAGTTACTGTTGAAAATACATATCAGAAGATCGATAATTATTTGCATATCTTGGACGAAGGTGAAAAAAAAGAGTAAACATAATCAATATGGTTTTATAATTGCTAAGCAACCGACCACCAATACAATACCCCCCCGACGATGGACTCCCACTCCCATCCGCATCATGTTCGTGTACTATACCAATGACATCTGATGTATGTGTGTGTGTGTGTGTGTGTGTTTGTGTTTGTGTTTGCATTACACCCTGTGTGTATAAATTTGATCTTTGATAATATTTGTCGGATAGTTCTTCTGATATCAATATAACAAGCCATGCATGATAATTGATATTATATTGGTAATTTCTTTTGTCGTTTTATAAATTAGTAAGCCACCGCCGAAGCTAGTTGATTAGCTTTAGGAGGAAATCTTTAATAGAGGCGCATCCTTTTCAGTTGATTTCTCACTTTGATCGTTGTTTTTTTCATATTCTTTTGGCGGTGGCTTATCAATGGATCCTTATGCGTTTGACGTTCGAGAACGCGAGCGGGCAAACAGGCGAACAATCAAATCACTTTTTAAAATGCCTGCGGTGACTATATACACGAGCCGTCGTCGTCGTCGTCGTCTCTCTTAGTAATAATAAGAACGGTGAATAATTTTTTATTTTCCATCCACTGCGTGCGCTGTGATCTAACAATTTGGAAAATGTCAAACATTGACAAAGAAAACGTCTGTGTGTAAAGCGCCCATATACCCATATACCTATAGGTGATCATAACAGCCTTGTAAATTATTAATCTTTCAATCAACGATGCTTTTTCGCATCAACAATATATAATCTGTAGCATCAAAAGAACGTGAAATTGTCAAAGCCCCTCTCGCGAAGAAAGCTCAATCGTTCAAAGATTAACCGAGTCTATAATACATAAAAGAAGGCGAAAACCTCCGATATGAGGCACTGATATCATTTGTCTATAGATACGCAGACAACCCATCCAAATATTGGCAATGGGAAGGCTTTGAAGTGCTGCAGTCTACCACTCGATCTGGTCCATTGCATCATGCTTATACTTGTATTAAGCTATTTTCTTCTTCAACATCTTTACGGTGAATCGGAGGGATGTGTATTTGAAAGAAATTGATTATGCAAGCGGCTTCGCCTTCTTTTGTCAGTCAGTCGCGAATATCGAAGCAGTTGCACAAACGAAACTGCCTCCACATATATTTCTGACGACATATTTTACAATTTGCTTAAACATTGACGCAAGATTTTCGCCTAGTCAAACATCCGCGACGGCCACCCTTATTTTCTCAACGGATAAGGCGGAAAATCGATTTCACGAAAGAATGACTCGAATGATGTTGTGTTTGTTTTAGCAAATCTTACACAGTTACCTTCGCGCAAAAAGGGGAAGACAATTGATATTCGCAGGGATGACTTGATATCTGTCACTAAAGTATTGGATAATTGGGTAACCATCATACCACTAAAAGAACCTATGCACCACTTAGTAGTGTGATCTTTAAAAATTCGTTTAACAATTAAGAGTAGGCGACGAAATCAAACAAATTATCAGTAATTTCCGATGCGTATACATGCGGAATCCTCGTTAAGTATGTACAGAGTGAGGTGCGGGAAGGGGTGCCGTGCAAATTATCCTCACTTCGCAACATTTTCAATTAAAATCCGCAAAAATTGATAACGCCAAAAGTCCCTAAACGACACACCAACCAACCAACCGAAGGGGAATATTATACAATATTGAATATTTGCCAAAATTATCAGTTATAATCTCCCAGGGATTTTCAATGTAAAACCAAACGCTTTGCTTGTCGAAAATTGAACGCGACCGACAGAGATGGCACGCGAATCGAATAGAAAGAGATGAAGATACTGGAGAAGGATGGATAGCAGGAAAGGGCAGAGAGTTGAACAAGGACGAAGAATGGTATTGTAGTGAAATCAAGCCTATAATTAGCACAAATATTGGTAGAGGTAGCCAGAGTTATAGATGGATAGAATAATTGGATAACAAGAAGAAGAAATGTTGTTTGCGTTTCGCATTTGTTCTGCTTGAAAAGCACGAGGATTCTTATATTGGCAAATATGTACTTCTAAACGATTATTATCTGGTTTCTGAATCAGGACTCTTAATGTATTACTCGAGACACTACAGAATGCTTTTTTATAGAAGATGCAATTGCATTTATTCGACAAAAGGTGTACAAATAGATAAAACAATTAGTGCACATGTACAACTAAACAGCAACATTTTTGAATGATTGGAGCGCGCTTTCGCAGAAATAGTTCACGCGATTGCGGATAGCCAGCGCTACTGGTGTCGTTTCGAAAAGATCAATACGTCCGTGCCGCCAGAGTACCTCCTAGCAAGGAAATAAAATATTTCGTATTACCTATTGTAATAGCTGTGGCAAAGTTTTACATTGAATCAATATAAGTGGCATAAATATTCACATTTCGCAGACAAAACGCAATAACATCCAATGACTGATAAAATATTCAAATAGTATCTGTTTATGGGCGCAATTCACAAATTCGTGTTTCTACTAAAACATAATACACACAGGCACACACACACACACACACAAGAGTGAAGGGGATTCAGATAGCGGAGAAGAGAGATTTGTGAATATATATATGCAAAATTACATATGTATATATTGAAAAGCTTCTCCAAAGTATCCAAACTACCAATTCTTCTGGATGGATTGGAGTAATATACCACTACTACTAGCATCAGTTTTGCTCCAGGCTACTTGCATATTTTCCAATATACAAATTGAAAACGGATATATATCACATTGTGGGTATAGGAACAATCAAAAATATTGCACACACACACACACACACATGTATAGCATAACCCTTCAGTAGTATATATATTTGTTAACCATGAATTCCTCCTCTCCTCATCCTCCTTTGGGGACATCGTGTGCTAGTATATAGATTCTCAAATCCAAAGTTGAACTGTGAGCATCAAATCCATTCATATACAAAGAGAGTGAGGGACAAAGACAACGCGATCCCCAAATGCGAGGTTTTAGAGATTCGGACAGGACAGTGGATTAGAAAATCGTCGGCGACATTTTGATCCAGGGGATACACCTCCCGTCTCTCTTCACTACCACCGTAAGTGTATAAGTCCATCTCTTACCCATACACACTGTAGCATTTCAGTCGGCTGTATGAATATGCAAATCCTGGTTTAGGGCTCTGCCAAAAACCAAACTTATATATATATATATAGCATCATACCGATGCGAAGCTGTTGGGCGACGGTTACTAGATTCCGAAACTGTACACTGAATATTTCGATACAGTCGCGGTTTTTCATCTATGAATGTATGCTACTTCAATTATTTCTGTGTTTGTATAAAAACCGATAAAAGACATTCACCAAACACATAACGATGCGAGGATCGCTTAATATTCAATCCCATGGAATCGTCACAGTGTGCACGTAAATGAAACCAACCCCTCCATATAGTGGCCTTTGGAGGAAAAAAAACGAGAAGCGTACGATCGTAAAAATTTACAATCACTGACCACGTGTACTGACCGGCATCGGGCTGCGGTAGCTGAAGTCACTTGTTTCATTGAATTATTTTTGTTATTGTTCAGAAGATAGCCGCGATCAAGGCCGTGATGCCGTTCGTGGAATGGGATGCGAATAAAAATAATAAAAAAAAAAACAAACACACACACAAAGAATAAATGGATTGTAAAACAAAAGAAATAAAATATAATTTACTGTTTCTAGTTCAATTGAGTTGAAAAACGCACTCATGTAGAATATTTGGTGGTATATATGTGATTCAGTGGATTTGATATATCTATATTTCGTTTTTCACGCGTGCGTACCTATATCGAATATTTTTCAAAGACGCACCAAGCAATCTTGTTACGCTGTATTTTTTTCAACTCCCCCTAATTACACGGGTATAACTAATCACTTTATAATTAACCGATACGGTTAATATTAAATAATAATGAGCGCTTCGCGCTAAGAGGTGTCTAAATTAACTTTCGAAACACAAGTTAATCAATTATTAGGGGATCAAGTTGGCGTTGCCGTCAAGTATCGAATCTTCTTAAAATTCTCAATTATTGAGTTAGTACTTCAAAGGCATTTACCACGGCCACCTATCGCACGAGAGCGGTCCACGAAACAACAAAATTTCTCTCAAATGAAATCAACCTTTAGATCTAGCGAGATGATGCATCGCACCGTCTGTTTCTTGTGATCTAAAAGTTGAGTTGTTTTTTAAACTACTTGGGTGTCGAGTTTAATTTAAAGTGTTTGCCGTAAGTGGCACTCAAAGAAGTCTTCTTTTATAAATTGTATCAATCTACGTCGATCACATACATATATGTATGTCTGTATGTACGACGCCCGTTGTCAATATGTATGCTGAGGCCGTATCTGTGTTTGTATACCCCTCCTTCTTATGTGGGGTGGCCTACCACCACCACCACCATCACCACCACCACCATCACTAGCAACCCTTGTTTTATATAACGTATTACATTCAAACGCTACACACCACACACACACTATATCCAAAATACCATATACTCCCTATGCGGTTCGCGAAAAAAAAATGCTTAATGTCAGAACGCCATAAGCTGCTTGGAAAAATGCTTGGCCGTATTCAAATACGACATTTCAGACCACAAATCATATGTCAACCCCCGACCCCCCACCGGGGACAAGTGATAGGCATAGGCGTTCGTGAAGAGAGCTCCGTTTGGATATCAGACGTATTTGTTGTTCGGTGCCTTGAAATAAATGTTTGCGCTTTCGCTGGAGTACGTATGTATCACATTCTCCTGGAGGAAATAAATCAGGACAGCTTACTGGGTGTATCTGATGTAGATATGGAAAATATTAAGCACGTCCATGTGCCAGAGCCATCTATACAAAAGTCGCACGAAATTCCCAGCCGAAGTGTATGCAAAAATTCATATGGGAAGTGTCCCCATTTACCCCTCCACGCCGGCGGGCCTGTCCGAAGTTTTCAGATCTGCAGCCCGACATATATGTCATATCTTGTACACACTCCTCCTCCTCCTCCTCTTCCTCCATCTACACAACACGCAGATAAAGAAAAGCGAATGGTAGCGATATATGGATTCCACGTAGCCATAGAGAGATATACACATGAAGGATATTAATAGACATATACATATGGTGGTGTAGCTGGTGGTGGATATATTCCCCCTCCTCATTGTTACGTTTCGAAACAGAGTACACTCACAGCGGATGCTTTTTAAACCAACCACCCAAACTTATCTGCATTTTTACCAAAATGCATCTCCTCAACACTCTGACCAAACCGTTTAGAAAAGTCAATAGAAATAATATATCGACAACGATTTGAAACGAGTTCAAAAGGTCAAAAGGCCAGATGTGCTGTGGCCATCACTATTGAGACAAGCCTAGTTTATCATTGCGGTTTTATGAGGGGAGGGGGAGGGGGTGAGCAAATTTGAAAACAGCACTGATACCCTAAGGGTGGATGAGCCATTTCGTATGAAATTGAACTCATTTTTCTGTTCACTTGACCTGTTTCACAACATCTTAGTCCCTACACGGCTCTGATTTTAGCGTCCGTCGTTGCCATTGTGGGAAATTCAATTTTTAGATAAAGCTGGCGCAAATGGACGCTATAGTATCTATTTGTTATTTAATAGTTTGAGAATGCATGAAGCTATGAAATACCCATACGATATTATCGTTGTTTGCTAGAGTAGATATTGAGTCAATGGTGTGGCAATAATCAAATTTGTGCTCAGTTCTCCGCCGGAAATTTCTAGAGTTTCGAATTCCTTAGTAATCAAAATTATATCTGTACACAGCAATGTATGAGCAGCGAATATATTCAGCTTTTATTAATACAATGAGAGGAAAAAAGTTTATAAAATCAAATATCAGTATTCATTAGTTACACGACCAAAGATCACACACAGTGCTGACAGTTATTACAGTTCCCCTAAATATTGTTACATATCTCCCTGTCAACGTGCGCCGATGAAATGACACTTACGGCTGTCCCCATTTGACGAACGACAGTGATCGTTCATTTAGACATCTGTTTGTTGTTTTATAACAAAAAAAAAAAAAACTGAACTGAACTGAACAGAGCGATTTATCATTTTTATACCATATTTATTGATCTTCCCATCATACTACTGCCCCATCTTCTTCTATAAGTGCTAATAAGTTTTTCATTAATGTCTTGTATGCATTTGGCAAAATGTTGATGGAAAATTCATCATATCATATCACGTTGATGAAATACCCCAGGTACTAGGCACAGTCATCAGTGAGCGAACGAAAAACAAAAAAAAAAACAAAAAACAAATGGCTTTGACATATAAAAATTATTGATTCATCACAATCACAGCAAACAAAACTTGATTACTGTATCTAGTTGGCTCTCATTCAACCACCGTGAATTGTGTTAACACATTGAGGCCAGATGAGAAGTGCCTTATAACCAATGCAGTGTAATAGCACGCTTTGATCATGAATAGATATTGCTGTATCAATTTCAAAATCGTCATCTTCGATCCTCAAATGTCCGCCTGATGAATTATTCTTATAGGTGCGCCTGCCTCATGGTCTAGTTAATTATTAGGTATGCATACCTATCATTTAGAATATAGACAGAATTTGATTTGTTGAAAGAAACTTTACAACAATAACAACGAAGGATTTTATTTCGGGTAGGAAAATAAAGTAGCGTACGGGTAGCATCTGTCTGGTAGGAAATCGGGATAATTTTTCACCAATAAAAGAGGCCAGAAAAAAGAATCCTTCGGCTGTCATAAGTGATTAGAAGTCTTATATAATAAATTGTCATCTAAGACTAACGATGATTCGTTGTATCTGACGAGAGACTGCGCCCGCCACTGTCTCAGTCTGCCATTGATGGACCACGGGCGAAAGAAGAAAGCGAAAGCAGGCGAACAAAAAAGTAAAAAGAAAACGAAGCAGCACAAAAAACGCTGCTCAATTTTCTCTGACAAAGGAAAACAACTTCCAACAATGAGAAGAATGACCACCTGTCACTTAGCAGATAGGGGAAATCAATCGTGGCGATTCAAACTCATCTAGAGGGCTGAGAGTCACGTGACGAGTGTTTTAAGCGGATACGCACTCACATCGCCAACAAACAACTATAATGATTGCTTCAAACACTTGACGAAATGCTCCAGAGTTGGAAATATATTTTGAGCAAAGAGAAAATCGATTTAAATAAATGAAAAGTCGTTATGGGTGTGTGTGTGTTGTGGCAGTGATGAGGAGTTGTTTCTATATATATATAATATGCAAAGCAAATGTGCAATTTTCGTCAGCCCCTTAGCGACCATAATCTTTCATCCGAATAATATCAGCAGAGAAATAGTGAATTATTGTAGCACCCCCCCCCCCGCCCCCCCCCTTTCCTTTCCGTTGGTTGGGCGCCCTTTTGAAGGCCATTACAGCATACAGAATTGGTAATGCAGATCCATGTATCTAGTGTGAACACAATGCCGCTACTGATGAATGTCGATATATCAAAAGTCTTCGCGTCGCGCGGCGGTGTATATGCAAAACATCGCCGTAATAAAAGGGGTAGCGCTGCCGGTACAGGCTGCTCTAATGGCTAATAGAAGCCATCAATATTTTAGGTGCCTGTGCCACCCTCTTTCATCACCCTCACCCGCAACGCAAGGGATGACTCGTTAAGGAAACGATTGTTCGAGTGCGATAACGACCATCCAAACAACAAGATGACGCTCACACTCATCATGGTTTTTTGTTGTTGTTTAACAAACTCAAACGCTGAATTGCTACTTGAATTAAAGATTGGCCGAATCCTTTATTTGCACATATGTATATGTTCTAGGAATAGTAGATATCCAATTCCTTACATCTCTTTATTCAATAATTCACTTCCAGACTTGTGCACAATTCACTACACAGTACACACTAGTTAATTCTAATCGTACATTGCCATGAACATAGCTGTTCAACACCTCGCCCGCAATACAATCAGATATACGATACACATTTATATGGTGACTTTGCTTTAATAGATTTGGAATAACTTGCTGAACTACTTACTCAACAGTTATACAATTTTGGTATGCATTTGGTCCGAGGCCAATAGCTTAACCCTTTCCAACACAAAACTATATGTATGTATGTACATTCATTTATGTATGCATATATGCAAATTATTGGCTATAATTAAATAACCCAAATTATCCGCATGACATTGATTTGCAAATATATATCAATGCATAAATAAATCTATATATATATATACGACAGAGGACATCATCCAAACTTAATTATATAAGAGGCGCATAGAGATCGGATGTATGGTTAGAATGTGCGTTATTATAGGATGGGTAACGGCTGTGGTTTTAAATGCGTTGAATTACCATGAAAAGTCACCGTCCTATGGTTGCAGAAGGGGTACGTAGGCATTATCGATGTAAATGAAATGAAGGACCAGTGGTGCGCGTTATTTTCTCCGACGAAACCCTTTTGATATGACTATTTGTGAAACTGCCATCATCGTAGGTATCGCAAGTTAAACTTATAAATTCCCCTGGTAGGTAGGTAATTCACGTCGAGTTATCAGGCGTTTATCAGTTTTTGTGTGTGTCTGTTGAGAAGTTGTGGTGGTAACTTTCCATGCAAGTGGACTGCATTGTTGACAAGTTAATGCAAGCAAAAAGCACCAACATATTATGCACAATAAGTGTGTTGGCCACAACTAGGAACATTCTTTGTCGGTTTGCAGAAAGTTGCTGCAACTGATAACTGAAGTGCGGTAAGTATGAATGGTATATTGTTTATTCTGGACAACGAAACCGATTCCGTTTGCGCTCGAGTAGAGGAATAGGTATCTTTCTGCACTATTGGAGCAGCCACAGAAGATGAAATGAATCAAGTGAAACATACTTAAATTATGACGACAGTCGACAGAGTTTGTTTGTTGTCACTTCTACTGCCACACACAGAGAGAGAGAGAGAGAGAGAGACGTTAATAATACGACTAGTAAATATAATAAAATCCTCATCCTAGTCTCCAAACAGAATTATTCATTGGTCCCATCTTTTTCCCAAAGTTCCCTTAGTGTCCTTGGCTATCTAGTGTCTTTTTCTCTCCCACACACACACACACACACATTCACATCTCAGTCATTAAACAGAATCTTATCTTCTAATGTGTCATAATGGAGAAATATCTTAGTCACATAGTGCAAACATCAAAGCTGCATACATACATACGTACGTACGTACGTACATCTTCAGCGGGCTAATGTGTCTTTATGATCACACGCATTACCAACATAACAAGGAAGTAAGAAAGTTCCTAAGGTGCGATTGTCAAGTCGGCGCAATCCTAACGCCGAAACGGAATAGCTAAACTTGAGTTTTCTGCTAATGGTGTTTGCGCTATTAGCATACTAGGCCAGCGCACACCTCATACATTTCATTATTAGGATAGCTTTCATCATCACCATCTTGCTACTTGATTCTTTCTCATATGCAGTGTAGTAGTAGTGTAGCGTCTTAATCAATCCACACAAATGTTGCTGGATATGAATACGATGCAAATGTTGGCTCAGAGATAAATCATAATTAGTACAGAGGACCACAGGACGCCATCCATATATCTATGGTCTTTGGTGAGCGTTTAGTTAGAGGATTAGCCAACGACGACATGTTTGCGTAAATATGCATACGACAACTTGAAATGACATCTTATTAATCGAAGCTACTTAGTATTACCAACGCATACTACAACTAACATTAATACCATACCAGAGGTACTGATTTGTGGAAAATGTATTATTACTGTATGTGTGCAACAAGCAAAAATGTCTGCACACTGAAAATAATATTCATTTAATTATGGAATCTGCATGACAGAGTCACAGGAACTCGACTCGTTAAATAATTAGTTAAAATAGAGATTCGTGCAACATACATGATCCTAGCATTATCACATTAGATGTGAACAGTGGCTGCGAAAGTGGGGATACAAACACCAAGCCAACAAGTATATAAATATACGTATGTATCTACATATGTAGAACAATGCTTTGCACAAGAATCATTACTTAAATATATCCATCATCACTATCGCGCAAACAACTATTCTTCAGCAACATAAATCCATCCTTCCCGTATCCCACCCGCACCCGCACCCGCACCACTACCCACACCCTCTTATAAAACATTCAAAGCTAGACACATTGATACTAGTGCAATAAGATATTGCAAAGTATGTGGAGAAAGGGTGATCTGCTGTCTCACAAGTCTGAAGATAATTAAATTTCATTAGTGAACATGCCTCACCCCCGTCGTCGTCACCACCGCCGCCGCCTCCTCCTCTTCTTCTTCTTCCGAATGATGCCAAGTCTTATTCGATGCGTGGCGTGGTGTGAAATGTGTATCGTATCAAATTATCGGGAGATGTTCGAAATATTTGAAAGTTTATGCTTGATGCCGCTTTGACACACGCTCGTTTTCAAATCCAATCTCAACGTTGCACCACATACATAGCGGGATATCATCATTTCGAAATAAAAAATAACACATCGTTAATCTCAATGTGCCCTTAAGTAAATCGGCGCCCTTTGTCGCCGGGTAGTCTGCGTCACAAAAGGTATAATAAACATAATAACATTAGTCACATTCGCGACAATGTTGTTTAAAAATTTCATATAATACGCTTCATAAATTCGCTCATCCCTTAATAACAGTATAAAGTAGAGCGCGCGCGCGCGCGCGCGCTCTACAAGCATAATTCACAATTAATTATCACCCCTTCCGGTCTCTGAATATGGCCGTCTCTTTCGTCACCACTGGAGCACATTTCGCCTTTAGGCCTGGCTAGTCTTAACTGCACATGTGTGTGTGTGTGTGTTGCACACATATAGAATGAAAAAAACACAACATCACAAATTATCAAATTTATTTATTTCAGAAACTTAGTTTTATAAAAATCTGCACAGCCATGCAAACGCTAGTCTTTTTTGTTTTGTTTTATTTTATTATGTTCATCCTCACATGCACTGTGTGTTATTTGTGTATTTTTTCCGGAATTTTTAATTACTCAGGACGTAGGGAGTTTTGCGTGCACAATGGTGGTAACAGTGAGAGAATTAATTTATTTGTCGCAGGGATTTCGCCTTTTTTCGGCCCGAGCTTCATTATTTTTTATTCCTACTAGGTTGCAGGCACTGGAAGGTGACTTGGCTCTAGCTATACATATGTATAATTGTAAATTATTACAATTTGTGCGCGCATTTTCTGTAACGCATATTATATGTATATATATATATATATATATATGTTTTCTCGTTAACGTCTTCAATCACTTTCTAGAGGCGAAACACGATATCGTAGGTCAAAAGGACAAACAACCCTTGTCCCTGCTTGTACCCTTCGGGTTATTATCATTTTCAAGCAATGAACCTCCAGTTAAGAGCCCTTTAAGAAGGCGTCGAGCTCAAACAAAGTCAAGCCGTGCAAGAGTGCGACGGCACATTCTTCACTCGCACACTCTCTCACTCGCTCCCTAGCCGTATGATGCCTCTCGCTGCGCTTTGTATAATCAACAATCAAAAAGAGTCGTTGCTTCTGTTCAATCATTCGCTAATCAGAAATCAGAGATTTCCATCTTGAAGATTTTCTTTAATACATGAAACGCGATATACCTGTGCCCGGCGCCTTGATGAAAATTCCACACCGAAATATTATCAACCATTTGCAATCTTCAGTAAGTAACTATACACTCGGTTTGCGCGCTACTTTCGATTGCAAACAATGTTTGTGACGATATTTATTTTCGTCCTGATGTGCGGTTCCAAATTAATGTTCATGTAATTTTCTATGTGCGTTCACAAGTGCAGTCGGCCCGGAAAAATATCGCGGTGCATGGCGTTGACAGAAATCTCCCGTTTCGTTTGTTCGAATGAACACACAAGCTCATCTAACCGGCTAAACAACTTCACCACATTTTGTTATCGTTGTTATCACCTGTAACAAGTATTTCATTGATTTGTCCACACAGAGTTTAAGTTCAGGTGCTCTCTTATACTTATTTCAATGACACAATGAACAGTGTATTCCTGGTAGTCATTCGGTTGAATATTTTCATCGCATTTAACCTCTTAAAAACCGTGCTGTGCCACTGTCGCACAGTGCATGCACTGACTTGACACAACACGTTTATACTTGGTGCGGTGTGTTGACGCTGTGTGGTTCGAAATTCAGAAAATCAAGCAAGCGAACACTGCACTGTTTACGACGTGTTCAACTGTTTTGCCCAACCAACACTCTTGGATGCAAGCGCGTATATTATGACGTCACGTAGAGGTACATATTATGTTGTATTCATTTGCTCATCGCCACTTCGAACTTTGAAGACAATTATTTTTATGGCGGCTCACCTTTGCGGCAACGCCAACTAGATTAGCGTCGACTCGTTTCATTTGTCGAATTAATTCACAGTGCACCACGTCGAATTAACAACAGTGGCGCCTTGCGCGGCGCGGCATATGTGGTTATTATTATTAGAAATTAACAAAGTCAAGTTGGCGTTGCAAAATCGTGTAAAAGTGAGCGTACCTTATAATAAGCAACTTTATGCCGGTGAGAGTGCAACAGCGATACCGAGTGGCGGGTAGTCGACAAAGAACGCTGTCGAGTTGGGGAAATTTCGGTTTACTAAAATTGCGATCCAGGGAGCCATTGATATGCGTGTATAAATATACATTAATACAAATTGTTATCAGACGAGTGTTGTGTTAACAGACACATATATGTATAGAATAATATAGCTTCGTTTGATGGCCACCAGTCGTTACTATATTTGAAAAATTAGTATTGACCGTTAGAAGCACCCTAACCCCCCCTTCCCCCAACCAGCACTCCAGGCTCCCACCACCATAAAGCGTTAGTGTGATGCCTTGAAATGATGTATAATTCAGGCAAAACCATCTTGAAAAACCATTTAAGTGGCATATTTTAAGCAAAGTTTGGTTAAAATACGATTATATTAGAAACGAAGCTTCTCTCCGCTTAAAGATTACAGTTGAACGGTTCACATTGACGGCGAATTCAGCAGCAAGAAGGGTTGATATTAGTACAAGGGGGGTGGTTGGGGGGAGGCCAGCTCCTCACTTTCGGTATAAATGACATTTTCTTCTATGAATATGCATAGCCAAAATGATGGCTAAAGAAGTTCGTTCACTCACTCGCTCGTTCGTTCGTTCGCACGCACGCACAAGCTGAGAGTGCATGATGGGTATGTATGTATGTAAGGTATCTTTTTGGTAATTTCGCTAAAGTTTAGCGACGAGAGCAGTTTGTTATTTCGTAGTTAAATATACATCAATAGTGTATGAGGAGAGCACTGATCAAAAGGAAACTTTGGTTCGCATGAATAAAAATTGTTGGTACATTTATTTTAGTGTGTATCTAGTGTGTGCAGGTGAATGAAAGATGGACAAGTGGTGCGCTGTCTATTGCGGGCCAACTTGTAAGCTATAGATAGTCGTGAAAGTAAAGTTTGTAGTGTAATGTAATGTAATGTAATGTATGCCGCCCTCCCGTGCTTCGGAGCACGGGACAACCGCCGGACCCTCCAAACAATTTGTGTAGTGTTAAATTGCAAGAAATTAATGGACCAAACCTAGAAAGTAATTCCGAATTTCCAACACAAACCCAACAATTATTTTCCGTTTAAAACGAGGCGGCCATCTTTTCAGAATTAGCGCATGAAAACATCCGTTGCACAACAACCGTCACCACTGTTTTTACGTTATCTTATTTATATATATATACATATATATATATATATATATATATATATGTATATATATATATATATATATATATATATATATATATATATATATATATATATATATATATATATATACATATATACATATATACGAGGGTGGTCTGAAAAGTTTCCGACCTCAACATGAAGATAGCAGCACTCGTAAATAAAAGCTAGGGAATTTCGTTGTTCATCTGTTGACAGTTACTCACCAAAGTTTCAGCCATTTTGGACGCGCAGTTGTTATGTAACAGTCGTTTGAGTGAGTTGATGTGAGTGTTTTTATGAAAATGGACAAAATCGTGTATCGAGCTGTCATCAAATATTTGTTTTTGAAAGGCAATACGCCTACGCAAATCAAAGATGAATTGGATTTTGTGTATGGGGACTCTGCACCATCATTTACGACAGTGAAATTTTGGGCAGCTGAATTTAAACGTGGCCGTAAAAGCTTGGGAGACGATGAACGTTCGGGACGTCCAAAAACTGCAACTACCGACGAAAACATCGCCAAAGTTCACGAAATGGTGCTAGACGACCGCCGAATTAAAGTGAGAGAGATAGCAAAGGTTATGAACATGTCAAAAGAACGTGTTTGTCACATATTAAATCAACATTTAGATATGAGAAAGCTGTCCGCGCGTTGGGTGCCGCGTTTGCTCACGTTAGACCAAAAACGTGTCTCACACCTCAGCAGTTGCCATGGCGAAAATCCACGAATTACGGTTTGACCATCCGCCTTACTCACCAGATCTAGCCCCAAGCGACTTCTTTTTGTTCCCTCACCTAAAAATTGCGCTCGGAGGACAGAGATTTTCGTCAAATGAAGAGGCAATCACCTTCGTGAACAATTATTTTGCAGAGATAAACGCCAAGTACTATTTGGACGGGTTACAGAGATGGGAGCATCGCTGGGAGAAGTGTGTAGAGTTACAAGGAGACTATGTTGAAAAATAAAAAAATAAATTCTGAAAAAATGTCTTGTATCTTTGTTAGGTCGGAAACTTTTCAGACCACCCTCGTATATATATATGTATATATATATATATATATATATATATATATATATATATATATATATATATATATATATATATATATATATATATATATATTTATATAACATTGTATATTGATTGAAATGTATTATAATTATTAGCGATTTTTGAAAATATTATTTATGCACACATATTATACGTAGTACTTACCTATAATAGATAGGTATAGTTGGTTAGTCTTGCCCTTCAAAAGCGGATGTCCAGTTGACCGGTCGCGACCCTTGTCCATATATCTTACAAGATGAGCAAGTGCTGGTTATTGGTTTCCTGGGTTGGGAACCCTGTGTAATTTGCTTGTACTTAGCCCCGCTGCGTTAACTGACTGCTGGTCACTATTTATGCATGTTGATTCTCTATTACCAGGCCATTCCAGCCACCTGTTAGACACTACTGACCCTTGCGTTCTATGTATAATATCTTCTCACAAGGTGACTTATTAGTATTATTATTATTGCTATTATATCTGTCTATACTACATTAACTAGTACGATCATCACATTTTTGACACTTGTATTTCTATATACATACGTCACCGCCACATTTACTTACGAAACTGTACTTCAAGCACCCTTCCGCAACCGCACCACACCACACTATCGCATCCACCCCACCCCACAACAAACGCATAATAAAATAAAACTTAACAACAGAGAATACAGCACCGATAATAGCAGCAGTTCCACGCCGTCTTCGCCCATTTATTCATTTCCGATATCTCTCGTGTGCCACGCGTTTTTATGGCCATCTTTTGGTTGTTCGCGAGCAAGGGCGCCACGATTGCCACCCTTAAAATATATCGGCATACATTTGTCAAAAATTAAATGACCTATAAAATGCATTGGTAACATTTCAAGTACCAACGCTGCTTTTTCTTATTTTCTTTCTTTCTTTCAAAAATAGCTCTATTATCATACGTATTTCTACACCCTAATACCCAAACGGGCTGCAACATTCTTGTTAAGGCCACCATTCTTAAGCTGTTGTTGGTGTTTGCGTATTGTCAAGTAACAAATCGGTTCGAGTCATGTCGCGTCTTATTAATTGATATTGAAAAGATCAAGCGGGCGAGGGTGTATTCGCACAAAAATGTCACCGGCGCGAAATATTATAATTCTGATTCATTGTGACTGGGGAATATTAAATGTAGTTGTATTTTTTTCTCTCTCTCTCTTTGTATATGTATGTGTGTGTGTGTGTGTATGCCTAGCCGCCTATCAGGTTTATTATTAATGATGATTACAATATCCAAACAGATATAATAAAATTGTAACCAAAATAAATGACAATAAAAATTACTCTCGTTTATTTCCATTCTAATACGGCACAGGATACTGTCACTACTTGCCAGCGCCACCTACACCCATAAACTAGTAGACGTATATGATACTTTTAGGTGTAGAGTGGTCTATATAGTTAGTTAGTTTTCTATTATAAGCACGGGAATGAATGTAATACTACAAGAAATAATTAGGCGTAATAATGTATTGATTATATTATGTGTTGATGATTCGACAATGAAACCTGAAGGGAGGACATTCGATGAACAGTGTTCTGTTTCGTTAGACATGTTGTATACACAGCACAGCACAGCACAGCACAGAGGCTGTGCCGATGCAAATATTTTTAAAAGCTGCGGCGTTGGCCATGCCATGCCATACCGTGCTATGCCTGGTGTGCCCACAATATTAAATGGCGTGTGGTAATATTAAAATGCTGATATAAATGAGCGGTAATTTATTCGTTGTACTGATACCCCTGGCATTATAACTCTCCTCTCCTCTCTCGTCTCCCATATTACGCTTTTTCCTAAATAGATTTCTTTTTGTCGTACGTATACTCTACCTCTATCACTCTCTCACCAATAATACCACACCCATTATAAATCGAGGCAAAATATGTTTGTAGATATTTTTTAAATTTAGTCTAAAGTCTTCCTGCAATCTTAAATATCCGTTAGTCATAACTGCTTATGATATGGATGCTGATATATATATATTTTAAATAAATAAGCCATAAATCAAATGGTAGTGGGATAAATGTAGCGTGAAAAATCGACAATATTTCAGACGATGTTTTCCTTCAGTCGGTGACATCGCATTCGCATCATTTCCCTAATGCTAAGTAGTGTCATATAATATAACTGAACTGAAGCTAGCGTCTGTCACATGACGATATATACGTATGTGTACGTCATCGACGAAGCAATGTACTTAATAATGTCTTGATGGGGTCGCTTCAAAATTCATTTTATTGCGAGGGGCAACAATTTGAATACATTGTTGTTCCCGTAATTAAAACCTCCTAGAAGGGAGCTGGAGCTATGTAATTTCCGATTTCATAAAATTCTTACTAACGATCGCCGCGCGACTAGCGGTATAGATTCACAATTTTATCTCGCACAAAATAAAAGAATACCACGAGTTATATCACTGATAACACCATCACGGCGACATAATTACGGTCTTTTTCGTTTTTTCGGCCTGGCAACAGCAAACTTTTTCTCGATCTGCTATATTTTTAATTAGTTTTATCGGAGTTCCTTTCCCGCGGTTTAAAATTTAAAATTATTGTTTCCGTTTTGTTGCCCCGGCAACTTCACACCGCGGTGTGTCTTATCAAACAAATTACGGACACTCATCTTTGCACATTCACGTCGAGTCGGTTAGACACCAACTTGCTTTTCGGGTTTTCAATCGCCTACGACGCAGACAACCACCGTTACGGTTTAGTAAATCGGAAAATAGCCACACAGGCTCTCGGAATTTCGGTTTGAATAAATCAAACGTTATCAATACGTTGTTATCATTAGAAAAATAAATTTCAACTCGAAAAAATTAAAAATTAAATCGTCAAACAGATAAGAGCGCCGCAAATTTTAATTACATTACAACCCCCAGACTTCTTCTGCCGCCCCTTAACCACCGGGGGTTAGTGTAGCCTTATCGGAAACTTATCTAGCCGACTTTCAATTATTTATAGTTATTTTAAAAACCGCGGCGCTGTTACACTCTGATGAAAAATAAACTTAGAACTGTGCGGTGCGGGTTGCTAATTTTTAATTTCTGGCCTGTTTGTAATTGCATCTTAAAATTTATTACGCCCTGTGATAAGGGTGGTTGAAAAATGTCGTCGCTTCCCTCGACCCGCGAGACTGGGTGGTTTGGCCACCCCACCCCACCTATGGTTTACGGCTGGCTATGAGTGGTGTTTGATAGAATTTTTAATGTGATTAAACATTTTTTTTGCCTACCTATCAGGCGACAAGTTTAATTTGATGAGGTATTTCGGGCTGGCTTAATCGAAATATTGATTCGCGTTTTATTATTTATATATATATACATATATAGGTGATTTATAAGTGCAAGACGTTGATTGTTTTTTAAATAATTCAGAGTATTTTATATTATATATATATATATATAGATATGTTGTACTACATATATTAAATGGACACTAATTTGACAGTGTGTGGTCGACATAAAAATTCAATTTTCCTAGTCGATTAATTCCAATTCCATGTGTTATCTTTATCTGTTAATAACTATGGTATATATATATACAATACAGCACAATTCCATTACAATATCAATAACAATGAAATTGAAGGAAAAAAAAGAACGTTGGTTGCATGTCATTTTTTTCTATCAACCATTTCGATAATAAGTCGTTGTTGAAAAAATAAACGACCGATATCAAATGGATAGTAATCTATCTGTGGTATTTCAACAAATATATATAGATATGTGAAAGTAATAATAATAATAATCATCATTTTGATCGCGGCCATTTCATTTGGGATATTGAACACATTACGTTCCTCCTGGCTTCTAATATCACGCAATCATGCGGATAGATTGGAATATCCGATGAACACCTCGATTACACATTATTTATTCAGATATACATATATATATATACAATATATATACAGTATCAATTGAATTGACACTTAGTCTAAATTAGTCACGTTAATTATTTACTAGTTTCCCATCAACGGACTAACAATAAGTATATGCTGTTATCAATATGACTCAATATCAGTTTAGATTTGAAATTATAATTGGAGGAAAACAAATATATTTTCACGGTATTTTTTTACAAGAAATAAATACAGGAGGGGGAGGAGGAGATACTACATATTAATTTTGTTCAAATATTAAGATTCTTTTTTCCGTTTTCGTTTCGTTTAGTTTTTATTTTGAAACTCAATTCCCTAAGAACATAACGAAATGCTGCAAAGTTTAGATTGAACTTGTGTTCCAAGCGAAGGGCAGATCTTTTATTGTGTATACGGCTAAGGAGGGTGCTGAAAAGCGAACTGTTTCTGTTTTCAAAGTTTCTGACGGAAAATATCATTTTTATACCATCAGGTATCCACCAGAATCTCTGTTGGTAAAAAGACACATTTCTAATGGTTAGAAGACCAATGTCTAGTGCTAAGAAGATTAATATGGACATACACACACACACACACATACATACACACACACACATACACACTGGACACAAACACACATATTCACACACACTAAACACACACACACACATTGGACACTCACACACACTCGACACACACACAGTGGACAATCACACACAAACACACACACACACTGGACACAAACACACACACTGGACACACACACTCTCTCTCTCACACACACACACTCACACACATACACACACACACACTGGACACACACACACAAACACACACACACACACACTGGACACACACACACACAGGACAAGGACGGACTCACATTGGACACTTACACACACACACACACACACACACTAGACACACGCACACACACTCGAGCGTGCACGCACTGGACACACACATACACACACACACACACACAAACACACACATTCAGACACAAAGAAACACAAATGTTGTTGTGAAATAATAGAATAGAAATTCAATCTTATAATATGGTCGCGCTTGACTGCAATGAAAAACCTTTAAAGACAATAGTGGCATTAGATATCATGTGGTCCCGTCGCGTCGCCAAGTAGCCAAGCAGCCAAGACAGGACCGCTGTACCGTCAAATCTTTTCAATGCAGAAATATCAAATTCACCAGTGTTTATATGTATTATTATTGTTGTTGTTGTTGAATTGAAACACAAGTTGCACCCGTGTCAATATCACCACATGCATAATAATTGTTGTTACCTATATAGGTACATACATACGAGTACCTACCTTTAGTACTACTGAACTGTATAGTAGTAGTAGTAGGTAGTGTGGCTTGTTATTTGTTATATGTAGGTACATACATACATACATGTATAACGATGTAGTAGGTATAGGTTTATATGATGTTGAGTTGATGATGATGATGATGTGACGATGCTGTAAGTCTCAGCGGGCCATGGGAGCGGTGGTCTGTTTCAAAAACGTCGGGTCCCTTAGCTACCAGTTGTTATTACCGAAACTATAGAAGTGGAAAATAAGATTTTTCGGCATCCAGTGTGTGTGTCATTGTTTGATCAACAATGTTGCTTTTTTATTTTATGTTAACATGAATATCACATTTGAAAATGGATGAGTTGGTTTTCCGGGACGCAAGAAGTGTTCCCGCAGCCTACTGCAAGTGTGATGAATTTATCTAACGGTCCAACAATGTATTGTAAGCGAGTGAGTGCGGTGGCCCAACAATGGTCAGGCCGGTCATTTAATCAAGAGCGCAAATCAATTATTCAACACAGTTAAACAATTCAGAATAACTTCGAACAGTGGTGGTACGTGCGCGGACAAGTGTCCAGCGGTCCTAAATAAATCTATTTGTATTGAATTGGCACACAATAGCCACCGCTCGCTCACTCACTCACTCACTCATTCACTGGACCATAGTGTCTCTATACTCTACAGTAGTAACAGTAGTCAGTCTCTTCAAAGTTACCACTGCCAAAATGGCCTCCCTTCGCTCATTCTCCGGTCAGTTTCTAAAGGTATTGTATTTCTACAGGGTCTGTATGGTCTAGATACCACATACAATCGTTCAAAACTTATATATATATATATATATATATATATTGTATTATTCCGCCTTCTATGTTCAATTGTCATAGTGGACTTACCTTTTCAACTATTTCCGTATTGTTTCTTACTGTTTGAGCATAGCACACGTGATATTGCCGTTGTCAGTTTCGCAACCGGTTCCATAGTACCGTGCGCGATTTTACCCTGATGGGGGTAGGTGTTAAACATATTAACCGCGGTTACGGTTAGCGGTTACCGATTCGCATTCGCGTTTGTTTACAATCGGTCAGCTGAACGGCTCGCGTGATGCACGATAAGCGTGTGTCTAACCAACGCGACTGGGCCGCTGGCTTCGAATCAAAATTGCACCTATGCATATGCAATCCATCGGATGAAACTCATTGCTCTTTGTAACCATATGTGTTAATGTTGGCATTCGTCGGTTCACTAACTTTTTTTAATGACTCCGAATGCATCAACACGAATTGCAACTCGTAAAACACAAACTCCGACGGTTTTCTAGTTGTTTCTCTGTTTGTTTGATGAATTGGCACCACTGATAATACGAATTAATAAACCTACACGCACATGTATCACCTTTTTTGTGTTTTGTTTTGTTTAAATTCTATTCAAGTCATGCCCTTCACTCCCCCCGGATAGGGGGATCCCTTACATATTACGTCCACTTTAGAAACGACTTGAATATTGATGACTAATATGTGTAACTATGACGCTATTGTGGTACAGGTGAACTTAGACCTGGTAATGCATATCAACAATCACGGACGCAATAGTATTTAATGTAACAATAGTGGCTTTATAGGCGTTAAACAGCGCTGCAATAGTATAACGCGAAATTCCCTCAGATAATGCACACATACACAGTCATAGGTCTGAGGCTCGGTAATGCCTGCCCGCGCGCACACAAGTAACCCCTTGTGTACGTATGTATATTCCGGGTGTGTATGTCCTAGCAATCAGGATATTATCACTAATTACACCTGTCCACGGACATCACTCACAGATGGAAGCACGTGTAGCCGAGCTGTGTGACGTCATAATTCATAACAATGTGTCTCGTCGTCTCGCTTGCTCGCTGGCTGAATTGCACTTGTGTTTATAGGTGTATATGTTGTCTTTGTTTCACTGCCATATTACAGCGGTTTCAACAACAGCCGCGACACTAGCGGTGGCTGTGGCACGCATTGTTACAAATTGTTCTAGTATTGTCCAGAAATTGATTGCACTATATATATATATATATATATATATATATATATATATATATATATATATATATATATATATATATATATATATATATGTGTGTGTGGTGTGTGTGTGTGTGTGTGTTTGTATATATGTATACATATAACAATTGTATAATAACAGAGGATAAAGATAGTATCTAAATATATGTTTTAAATTCAATCTATTTTACAAGACACAAACTATTAGTCAATGTAGAAGCATTGAATATCTTCACAGTTGAACCCCTATAGCCTTAGCTGTAGCACAAGTCTAAACAAGTCTCCTGAGGGAGCGGTCAAATAGTATTTCATCAACCCTTACACAGTATGCATCGAGTCTTTACTATCGCAGCCAATATCACAGCGTAGAAACTGTTTCTTATCCGTATAGCATGTTTCCTCTAACCCCATATCCTGTCCGGAAACCCCCTTAAATCTAGTGGGCAAGTGGCCGGATAAAAAATAAGAGAAATGCCCTTTTTCATCCCTTAAATTCACTCTATTTTATTCGCTCCATCTGTCAGCCGAGGCTATTGGACGATATTTATCGTATATCGCCTGCGTTTGTTTTTCCTCCCTGTTCTTCTGCGGTTTCCGCCCTTTCGCGAAACTGTATCGATTCAGGGATGAGGATCAAGAGGCTATATGTCTTTCAAGTCTATTGCAACGGACTGGTTGAAGAGTTCACGCATTTGAATTATTACCACTGTTGTCACATATTACTTACATATGAAGAAGAAGATGAAGAAGGAAAAACAACAAACTTTATTTCACCCATCATACACACCATATTACCATAGTACAAAATAAACACTTGTGTCTGCAAGGCCTACTCATACCATCATAAACTTTGTAAATACTATCATAAATTTATAGCCTACCAGTAATGCCTTAAGGAAGGGCTATATATATATATATACATACGCATATATAGATATGGAATACTTTAATCATATTTTTATATTTATATTTATATATATATATATATTACCTTTTTCCTGACCAAACATATTATGAAAATCTGTGACTATTTTTGGTATCTCGTACAACCCTTAGCTAGCACTACCGTCTTATCATCAAACGCACCGCCACAATAAACGACCTGGCCGGGATTCGAACTTGTGATAAACAAATAACATGCCGAAAGGTGCAACACCACTCGCTATGATTTTTATTATTAAGTCGTAAACGTCGGCGTCTTTGGGACGCCACAGAACGCGCTGCATACATTTTAACCACTGTTTAATCTTGTAAATACAACTCTGATGTTTGGAATGCATTGTTATTGGTTGATGATAGTTTTTCGTTTTTTTTGTTTACAATATATAGTATACACATATATATATATCTAATCCTCTAATATATAGGTACATACTCGTACATACATACCTACTGCGCTGCACAGATATGCAACTACACATATGATTTAGTAACAGTTACCAACATTAAACACTAGTTATCTTAACTAACCCTCCACCGAAAACCATCAGGCTAATATATAACCGGCATTGCGCACATCTAAACACATCTGCAGCAGTGATAATTCAGCCAGTATTCAGAGACGTCCTCCTGTTTCCCTGACTAAACTAGAGGCATGCTAATCATACATTATCGATATGATTGACTGCGGCTTTGCGAGATTATACCAGACTGGAGATCGCTCTCTGTTCCAGCATATATAGTACCTATGTTCTATAGAAGGTCCCTGGTCTGCGACCGTCACATACTGTTTAAAGCTTAGAGAAAATATGATATGGTCTGAGGAAGGCATGCTTGTTGAGCGCCCGGAACCCGGAATGGTAGAATGTCTCCACCACTGGAAGCAATGCATCATGCACCCTTTGAATTGATATTGACATGTATATTGCAGACGTGATACTAGTTGTAACGCAGAGGTCACTCCGGATTATGACAACAGAGATCCATGTGTGTGTGTGTGTGTGTTCGGCGGTGATTTACGTATGATATTCTGTAATTATTGATTCTGATTAAGTCGGTTAGTTATCGGTTCCGGCTACATACGTATGTACCTGATGTCCGCACTCGCAACAATTGAATTATACGGCGTAATCCGGGGCAAATAATGGATTGACATTGATGACATTCAAGATTTATTGGAGCCTTTCCACGCAAATTCATACTAATTGTTGTTGGGATCAATTGAAGTTACGATGACCGATACAATTTATTAACCATAGTATGTACATACAAGAAATAAATATAGACAATTTGAGATAAAATATCTTTTTATTACTAATACTGCTTTTGTCACAGAAGATGAACAAGAAGAAGAAGAAGAAGAAGTGTTTGTGAATGATGAGTGATGTTTCTGTTATTGCCGTGGTAGTGATGTGGCGCTGCCTTCGCTGTTCACTTTTCAATAATATCTAATGGAAATGAGACGAGGTGCATCGTTCATTTTCACCGATTCGAAAACGCGTCGTTTACACTGCTACGAAATATTCTAATCCCAACAAAGTGTTAGTAAGGGCAGAAATGCGCTTTGTAGAGCAGTGTAAACGGGGCTGCGTTACAGTAAAGCAAAGAGCACCTTTTCAACAGCATTCTGTAGGTACACTTGAGAGATATCACGTTGGTACTGGTACTGGTACTGGTGGTAGGTATGTATGTATATCAGATTCTTTTGTATTTTGCTGCTTGTGATACACGCGTCGCATTTCGTTGCAATCAATAATTCTTGATTCATTACCGAAATGGAAGATATAGTAAGTACGGATATCTTTGTCTCCCTCGCAACATCCCTTCCTTTCTTTCTAACAGCACCTCTTTTGTATCGTAGATGAAAGCGATTTGCTTCCACATCCATTGTGAATATTTTCAAACCATCCATTTATCGTTCCCATCAACATTCATAGACAATCTTGACCATATGGATATAAAAATGTATCGCAGCAATAACTTTGATTGCTTGTCAAAAAGGGCGCTTGTAAAAAGTCTTTTTTTACATATACTAGCGTTTTTTTTTTTTTTTTTTAAGGGTGTTTAAACAAGAAAGGGGATGTTTGCTTGACCACTAAACCACCCCAAAGGGATTTAAATTTATTCGGAAAAAATCCCAAACAGAGGGTTGTGGAATAAGGACTATATGTGTATATACTTTTTTTTTTTATTGAATTTGTCTGATTTTACAGAATCCACAAGGGTATGTTTTGACATGGTCAACATTTTAGGGGAAGTAAACTGGAATTTTACACATCTTATAGAAACGAAATTGAATATTTACTTGATGGATGCTTTCATAATATATAACATCAAAGTATTCTTATAGAGAAAAATAAAAATAAACGATAATTCGTATATTAATTTATGATTATATAATTTAAAAACATACACACACACACATACATGAAATGAATTTCGATAATTTACAGTGCAATTAAGACAATACTTAAAATACTAAAAGATCGTTGTAATGCCGGCGGGGAATTAGTCAAGATAGTGGCCCTAAAGTCGCGGTGGCATACGGCCGAAATTCCTGAACAATTATTACACGATATTAACGTCTTTTTTATTAATTTAATGCAAACCGTATAGTCGATTTTACGATGTCGTAAATATATTGATAAGACTAGTTCCAATCCAAGGTGGTCTACATATTTTTAATTATTATACGACATTAATTATTAATTATTATGTTCGATACATATCACATATGTGATATTAATGCGAAATTATTTTAAACTTATCACGTTTTTGTTTTATTTTATAAATTTATTTTTAAATTATGTATGGGAGAAATCCAAGATACACCGCGACTGCTATTAGTAAATAACTGCGGGTGCTGGTGACAATATCGTAATTTATGGCCGGATTTGCTATTGAGTCTCTATAAAGGAGAAGAATCTGATTTATGGTATACGACATATGAGACAAAGAGAGCGTATGAGTGCATTCTCTCTCTCTCTCGCTCGCCTTTCCATCCAGCAGGAGAGGAATGTGTGATTTATAGGTGTAAGAACGTGCGACTTAGTTGCTCCTATAGTAACCTGGCAACGGAATGGCACTAAAACTACTTTTTGATGGCCGACAACAAAGACAAAAGACTGATCAAATTTTGCATCTACTATTATATGTAGTATAATATACATATAACTACAGTTTAAACGCAGAGAACATTGGTAACTGTTACTAAGAAAACATACCGTTGTCAAGTGACTAAAATTCAAGTTAAAAAGAAAAAAATTCAAATCCATATCTGCCGTGTGTGTAGGTATAATATGTACCTATATATGTTGGTTGAATATATATATATATATATACATACAGTATTATTTAAAACTTATATATAGTGTTTCTTAAAAGTTCGTCTCAAGTCAAAATACTGATAAATTATATGGGCACCAGATTAAGGTCCCATATTCTATACTTATGTATACATATATACATATAACGCCTCGACGTCTAGGAGCAAATGTACATATATTCAGAATCTTATTTGTGATATATATTAGCATTCTACAGTTGTCACCGGATATTTTACCGGATAATACCGGTTCCGTTTCGACTGTCAATCGGTAATCCGTAAATTTATTGCGTTTTTATTCTGAAATGGATTGCACATCATTTATTTCCAGCTCAATCAATAGGCTTACGTCGGATTTCAACAAAATATTATTATTATTGACTCATACACTTGCAACACACACACACACACACACACATTTCCTAACCACGCACGCGTTCTGCTACAACAAGAAAGTGATCCACTATATAAATCATGAATTTATTATTGGTATCTGTATCGTGCGGTAGGATCTTGTAAAACAACTATTTTAATGGCGACAAAAAACTGTTGAAATTTGATCCTAACAGCTAGCTGTCCACAACTACAACGCGGATTGATACCACACTTGTTTCTAGAGGCGTGTTCACTTATTATCCGGCGGCAAAGCCTTCTTCTTCTTCTTCTTCTTCGTCTTCTTATGTGATGCAGCAGCAGAGACAATATTATTTACAGAAATCAGTTGATTCCACGAAACTGTTGTGTATACCTACGGTTCGCTCGCCTTATCTCAAAGTAGCCATCGCAACGAGCACAGCATTTCAAAATAACAGTGGAATAGAATAAAGACCGCTGCTATAATTGTATCATTCTGCAGCAAAGCACGTATAGTACCCAGTGAGGCCGCCTATCATATTTTTATTTAGGTATCACTCATTTTGTCAAATGGCTTAACAAATATTTCTATTATTATCTCTCTCTGTCTTTATCTATATATATATATATATATATGTAGTAACATTTTTCGATAATCTCGACAAAGCACACAACGTGACGGGATTACGTAATTCGAGCGGTTCATAAAACAATAGACAGAAAAGTGTTTTCGGGAAAAATTTGTTTCTTGTTTATGGCACAGTTACATCAATAATTTCCACATTTTTCCTGTACTCCACGTCCGCAAGGCCCTTCTGCGCTTCGCTACCGGAAAATTTACGACTCCAACCATTATTTATTGCGGCTAAATCGAAGACAATATGTTCACTGCTGCTGCTGCTACTACTCTGCTGCTGCCACAAGAACGCAATATACTTTATTGTTTCCTTATATTGCTTTATAATAGACTTATGTGTGTGTGTGTGTGTGTGTGTGTATTTTTTGTTTTGAGTAAAATTTGGCCCTACATGAAATTACGACTTGTTCCTGGTCTGTACATACATATATAAGTACATATATGTGTATATATTCTTAACACGGCTAGGACCATAATGACTTCATTGCACATGGGAGTTATACGTAAATCGACGACTATTCGCCGGGTGGTGTGAACCGGTTAAACCAGTAAGGGGAAGCGCGAAACGGGAAAAATAGCATATATGTGACTTGAACCAGTGCAAGTGTAGAACATTTGTCAGCCACACAAAAGAACAAAAATGGTTGATGATGATACTTGGGTAGGAACGTGTGCGACAAATACGTAAATGTGTTTTGCCTGTCGAAATCATCGCAGAAGAGGCACAGTACGACAAGACATGACACGACACGGCGTTTCCCATCAAAGTGGCCTATTTTATTCAATTTTGCAAACGCAATAAACGCCAACTTGCTACATATCTCAATAAAATTAACATACAAAAAGTATAATAATAAATTTCTTTTATATATCACAAATAAATTATTATAAAAATTGTTTTATTACTTTGTGATAAGCGATCTAAATGCCCATATGGTTTCTACTGCTTCCAACGAACAATTAAAATTTATAATTCAGTACTTTTTCCGATATGGATCATGATTTGCCATGACAAAAAACCATTTCGAAATTTATACCCATACTCACAGTTGACCAACAAAATACTGCATACAGCTTCAAGCCACATTCAACGCACGACCCATTTGGCGCACTGGCAACCTTGGAATCACATTTTGTTTTACCTAAATAATCCAGAATCATTTGTTTTTATCTATCTCTGGACAACTGTTGACTGTAGTAGGTATTCAAAATAATAACAACAATACACGTGCGTACACCGTACCGCATATTTTCTTTTGGTTACTGTGAGACCAACTCCGCCTTTTATGGGCGACAATCATTTTATTTACCATTTTTACCAGTTTTTGTATGCATGTTATTACCGTTGATACATTGCTATTATCTAGATTCATAGATTCATTCGGCGAGCTTACAATCTTGTTAAGATATAGGTACGTATTTTATTATGGGAAACCATTGTGTGTATGTATGTATGTATGTACATACAAAGTCATTCACCTTTTAGGTACAATTATGTGATGTTTATATAAATAAACATTTATATGTGTACCTACTTACTTTCTTATATGAAATAGATAATAAGTATTGTAATCAAGGAAAAAAATCTATTTCGAGATTTTAACGGAAATATACGTTTTGACCTTCCTTAAATCGATTCTAACTATTTTTAGAATAACATCCCTGTGCGTGCGCATGTGTGTGTGTGCCTGTGTCCAGTGTGTGTGTGTGTGTGTGTGCGAGAGAGACAAAGAGAGCAAGAGAGAGAGAGAGAAGAAAGTACTAAAGCTAAAAAGTGTACCAGTTACAAGAAAATTACTATTGGAATTGTTTAAAAAAGAAATAGAAAGAAGAATCACCAAGAAGAAATAAAGTGTTCAAACTATAAAGATATAATCGAAAGTTGTAAAGTTTAAAGAATATATTTTTGTTGGTCTCGAGTATTTAGCATAGTTTAACCGACCCTTAGGGAGAAATTATCGCGATAATAACTCCTGAAGACACCCCTGTGTCATAGCAAAGTTATGCGGTAGAAATTTATGAGCGTGCGTTTAGATGAAACAAAAATTCATTTTTGTTTACCGACGGATAGGTTCAAAAATCAATAAAACTGAATTTATCTGTAACTATCGACAAGAAGAATCTTTAAAGAAACGCACATTCTTGGAGATTCTCGTTTTAATTGTTATTAATTCTTGAAATTCTGTGATCACCGTTTTTATTCAAGGCTCGCTTAACAGTAGCCAGGTAATATTAGTAGATTTTATCAAAAATTGGTCGGCTGTATAAAAATGTATTTTTTAGCTGTCATCGAGCAACAATTTTATAGTTAGTGGTATTCATGGTTGAGAATAATAAAGCAGACATAATAAATATACGTATTTAAGTGTGTTCAAAGCACACATTTTATTATTATGTGTGTAGGTTTTAAGCTTGCGTCACTGTATCGTCATGGTATCAAATAAGAAAAGTAGTGATATTTTTCGCCGCTTGTTATATATGTATAACTAAATCGTTGCATCAACAATAATAATACGGCTGCGTATTAGAAATACTTTCGAGCGCAAAGTAGCTTGGTTAATTCGCAAGTCAAACACCAACATGGATGGCGCGCGCGGTGCAGCACTTGGTAGCACTGGCTCCAAACTCAAAAATCCCCACAATCCATTACCTTATGATCAGGTGTGCAAACAGATTAAACACACTCTCAGCTCAGGTTTGGGGAGTTTGTTTGTTTTACGTGTGGCTTCCCTCTAGCTGTATGCAGCGAATAATTATTCAACTATCTCCAAACTGTATTAAGATTATGTGCCCCTTAAATATTGTCAAATTAGCAATCTGTTAACTTCCTCCATATACCTACCATTGCTTGCACATACACACAGATTGCACAATAAATCGATCTAACATAAACATAAAAACACACGTACTACACATAGTACTCGTATGTATGTATGTATGTATGTACAAAGCACTTTAACTACAAACCCATCACAAGTACTTAGTGCTTAACTGGCCAACACACATCTACAAAAATGGGATAGTCTGCACAGTAGCCGTGTGGTGCAAAGCACTAATTGTGGCTAGGAGACCCCTGATATATCCGAGAAACATAAATGTTACCAATCTACCGTGGCGTTTATTGCCGCTATTGGCGAAATCGGTAATCAAGAATACGCACACAACCACTATTACATGCGGAAGTAAAGTTTAACACTCACTACCACATCCCTCTCAATCCTCAACCAATCATCCTCCTCCCACATGGGTTTTAAGCCCATAAATAAACAAACTCCAATATATGTAGATACCATACAAATGATCATTTTTGTACCAGTTTTCCAATTTTTACGTTCCCATCGCAATTTTCCGCCGCAGGAAAGAGTCAAAACTAGTTTCCCGGCCTGATGGTAAAAACAGTAACAACATCGCCGAGTGGGTTCTGAATGTTCGGCAATATCAATCCAAGCGAACTTTTACCGACTGGAGGTCTCTAAAACTGTTTTATCCTTTATTGGTGTGTTCTGTTGCTATAGTCCTATTTAAGAGGACCGCACGCTTAATGTCTGATCAGAAATTGACTGGCCATTCCGTGGCCGAAGCCATTAAACGAAATTGGCCTGGTCCGAAAGCAAATTGAATCTAGTAGAAAATTACTTCGAAAGACACAACATATCAGATTCTAAAGATAATATATTAGAGATACTCTAATAAGCAAACCGCACAATGGTGCTCGGAAAAACGGTGGATATTATCAATAAAAACGGATAATAATGGCCGCTGCGTTCGCGAAACATGTTTTGCCGTTTCATTATAGTAAGCCGGCACACACGCGAATACACCGAGCGAGTTATAATGGGATGCGGTTAAGTTTGTGGTTACCGGTAACTGTAACCGCTACCGGTGATGCGTCTTAATGACCGGTAAAAAACATTACATTTTTAATTATACGCGCATCAGGATTATGATGAGTGAAACATCGATGTTCAAGTACATATAGGTATAACAACAGCGGCCTATTAGACCACCAAATAACAGTTGAGGCACTTGTTTAGCGGTAAATCATTGAAGGGTTCGAATCACAGCACCGCGTTCTTTGCAGTATCATCAGAGAACCACAACACTTGGCCGCGACTTCCTTCAGGAACATATACGGCCGGAAATAGGAGTAAATGTACTCCGGTCGAGTCTCCCGGACCGGAAAACAAACGCCGGAATAAATAAACGCATTCTTAACTCGTAGAGTTCCGGAAAAACCTTTCAACGGATACCTTTTAACAATATATGGTCAGAGAGAGAGAGAGAGAGAGTTATTGTTTGTTTGCGGTGAAAAAGATCGCAACGTCGTTTCCCACTCTCAAGTCTCAAGTGATGGTTAAAATAGTGAGTTATAGGGAATGTCGTGATTGGGGCTTAATCCTAGACTAAATTATAAGATTAAAAGACGGCGTCGGCCGGTCGGTAACGTAGTGAGCGCGCAGAAATGCCCTTTGACTACCGAAGATTAAGGGGTTATTTATAGGGTCATTTCTGATAGACGACGGACGCAGGCGCTCCGACCGTAATCAGCCAGGCTTGCCAACCAATCAGTAAGACATTCAAAATGTTTCTACTCTCTATACTGAATATATGCACTATATAACGATAGGTAATCACTGTGAAATTATATAGATATTGTTCGAAAATCACCAAGATACTCATTCAATGTATGCGCATGCGTAAATTCAATCAATGCCTATTATAGAATAATAAATATTTGTTCAAGCATGTATTATATATACATATATATATATATATATATATATATATATATATATATATATATATATATATATATGTATGTATGTATGTACATATATAATAAATGTAATCGAGAGAGGCCTAAATTAAAAATGTCCATTCTCTTTTCATATGGATCGCGATTAGTCTTGACCACGGGGCATCCTGTGGGGTACGGCCCCCCAAGACGCGTTTTGTGAACGGTAGCCCGCGCGACTTGGCGCTTAGGCATCTCACAATGGTGTAGTCATTTGTCTCGGCCAACAGAACCGATTGTCAACCTTTTATTTTCAGAGCACACTCATTGTTGTTACACACATTTATAATAAATGTTATATGGAAATTGCTATTTGGTTTTTGGATATGGCAGCTGTGTATGTATGTATGTATGTACTTGTTGCATTATAGATAGGCCTACTGCGTCACGAATTTTCTTAATATTCAATAAGGTATTCTTTTTATAGCTATACTTTTCTATTTGCTAACGTACCACTATACATTTCTGATGCAGTACATACATACATACTATATGATCACCATTTCATATCTGCGATAATATATTTAAGAGTCGGATAGTTGATATTCAAATATATTCCATTGTTCCATGGCTCGCTGCGACCCGTACTCGATTATTTACTAATTTATTTATTGTTTCATGCATACAATAGATTAATAACATCAGATCAATATCGGATATTGGTTCAATAGATCATTACCATAAACACACACACACACACATAGTTATGTAGTCTTTACTGAAAAAATCTCAACAGATCTACCAAGAATTAATTTTTTATATACGTACCTATAAGTATTATAAGCTGTCACTTTTTATATCTATTGTTAAATATCCTCAAAGATTTAAAAAGAAATCCCCCAATTCCTTCAATTGTTATTATATATAGAAAAGAGCGAAAAAAAACGTATAATAAAAAAAAAAATGTCCATCGGATTCGAAACGGTCTAGTCAATGTCAGACGTGCCGTATCGATTATAAATTTATGGAGAGCGGTTGACGGGGGTCGCCAGCAACAAGTTACACCATGGGGTGTCGCAGATGGACGGACATAGTATAACGTAGCTTTGATTTTACAGGTTAGAGCGTTAGTTTTAATATCATCGATTCTAGTACACACAGAAGAGTATTCTTTGTTGAATAAGCCCGTCCAGGTGGATGGATCATTCCAATCTATAATATCCAAGCACTGTTGATGTGGCCCTCATTTGACAGGAGTCAAGTCGGAGGACTGGGTTTGATATGGACCATATAATGCCTGTGTCAATCACGACGGCGGTCGGTCCGCCTTCTCCGGTCGATCGCTACAGCGTGCCATGGTTTTAATAACTGCCACGCTTGTTTTTTGCTGTTTGGAGATTCTGATGGCTTTGATTGACTTTTCATTATTTTAGTCTCTGTCTGTGTGTGTTGTATTATAATTGGTTATCTTAGATGTGTGTTACATTAAAATAAAAAAAAAAAAAAAAAAGAAGCAGGAGGTGGAGTCCTTCTTGTTGTTCTGCATCTTATAGACCCATGGTAATCTTAGAGGAATGCCATTTGGTGTGCGTCCATTTATAGGAAAATGCTTGGCGATGATGGTATGCCAAGTGGAACATTACACTGTTTATGGTCGTCAAATATTCCAATATATCTACGGTGTGGTATAGAGGGCGCTTCGCGTGAATTTATTACTATGCCCGTTTCTAATAATGGACACACACACACATACACAGAGAGAGAGAGACAATTTTGACCTCGTTATTCAAATCAGATATTATCGCTTTTTATTATTGACAAACAAGCTCTGACTAAAAATGAAGCCGCTGCATTGTTGAACGATGGAATCTGTGCGTATTTATGAAGACCATGTCCATTATTGATAGTGACCTCTTGGTGCAGAAGCACAAACATAAAAACGGTGACCCAAAGCGTCCGTTGTCGTCGTGAGCAGAACATAATATAAGAAGTTAAGATGCGCGCTATTTGATTTGCCTCACATTGTTTGTTATAACCAACATACTTACTAAAAATTATTGGCGATATTTTTAAATAAATAAATGTAAATGTAAATGTAAATGAATCAGTATACTGTTTCTCCCACCGCCGCGGCCGTCACCGTCTTTCCTCTTCAGTTCTGAAAAGGGCGTGTTTTCTCTATGGCTGGATGGATATCGGTTTATCAAAGGCGGTCATGACGAGTCCGTGCCGCGAATGTTTAATCACAGCAGGCCATGAGAGATCAAGGATGACTTGATGGTTTATTTTGTTTCCAGTTGAGTGTATAAAACAGTAACTACCTACTACTGAAGATCTTTCATATTGATAGATATATAAACTCGGTGATATTTAAGCTATGTTTACGTAAACACAAACACATACAGAGGATACACAGGACACACACACACACACACACAGGACACACACACACAGGACACAAATGACACACACACTGTACACACACACACACACACACATACAGGAGATGCACACACAGGACACACACACACACACAGGCACACACATACACACACACACACGCACACATATGCACACACACGACACACACACACAGGACAGACACACACACAGTACACACACACACACACACACACAGGACAGACACACACTCACACAGGACACACACACAGGCCACACATACAGAGAGAGAGAGAGAGAGAGATAAATTTATGAATAATAAATCAATATAGACTTTTGTTTATCCCATCCTTGCGTCCAAAGATGGTGCAGCATATAGAATTTAATAAACACCCCTTGACAGTATCTCAACTATCAGTCAGTAATATTGTGTGGATTCCTCCTCCTCTTCCTCCTCCACCTCTTCCTTCTCCTCTTCATAGCTTTAACCTAACCTAGTCTAGGCTATACTGACGAACCAGCAAAGCAGTTACGTGCTTTACGAGTTTCCAGCCCAGCGTCTTATATTAGAATATGTGCATACATATATACATATACCTTCTTCCAGTCATACATACACACATGTTGGTGGCTGTGTACTTGTGCACCACAACTGCGAAGGACGCTTACCCCTCTTTCTCGCACGGCACGGCCGTCACTGGTTACGACCGATAAATATTTAAATTCAGTGTAAAACGACATATAACCGCACCACCACCGCTATATAGAATTGCGCTCAGGGATTTTTTTCTTCTTCGCTTTCTCGCCCGTTATTTCTTTATTTGCTTTTAAATATTGCACTTAGTATATTTTATTGAAATATTATTATTAATATAGGTACTATTGAAACATACATTCTATAGTAGGTAATATATGTATACCTATAACTTCAATACTTTAGAATTCTATTCATGGTAAACAAATAATAATAATAAAAAAACTATATACTATATTAGACAAGTTATTGAGTAGCCAAGGACCAGGTGTCCCACAATAGAACGGTAGTCGAGATCTTTAGATCAATGACATAATAACTGATGATGAGATGTCACTGAAGATTAAAATTGAAGCAGCCTCTGATGCTTGGAAATGTGCAGCATAAAATTGAAACAAAAGACTAAAGCATTGAAAAACAACCAACGTAGTTTTATTCATACTGGATCGAGTTGCTTTTTAAAAGAAAAACATTCATACAGATGATGATGATGATGATATACCTATATAACATGTAATATATATATATATATATATATATATATATATATATATATATATATATATATATATATATATATATATATATATATATATATATATACATACATACATACATACATATGTTCGATAAGATGTTATTTAGTTTGTTTTGTTATTTGTGTTGTTAGCTGTGTTGCTTGGCTGGGTGTCAAACACTGTGAAATAGTTGAACGACAGGTTAATAATTATATGCATCTCTGGCTGCGATCAAAAGTCGTGGTATGCTATGGATGGGGCGTGGCCAAAGTCATCGCACAGACGTGCGGCTCCTCAAACTTTTGAATTTCATTATCCGGATTATTTATTGGCTAGTGCGGTTTATTATAATAATAATAATAACATAAAGTTATATAAACATACTTTTTATCATGCGCCATGATGACTTGTTAAATATCGCAGAATCATAAACTATATTCTCTAAATGGATGACATTTTTTTTTTATCTTTAGAAATTGTTACGTTGCACGACAAAAACATTTTTTTTCACAGGTAGAAATTCTTTTTCAAATTTATAACGTGGGATCGTTCGATGGATCAATAGACTTTCTAAGGGTTGACAAGTTTTTTTTTTTTTTTCTTCTGCTTTAATCTTACGAATATGTCTTTTAAAAAAAAGTATTTTCGAATACCTTCAACGATATTTTGATGTTTGGGAATAAATAAATTGAAAACATGAAATTAATATCAAATTATTCTTCAATTTGCCATCTCCTCATCTCAGATATTCGCGAATGAGAGACAGTCACTTATTTTCTCATTATAACCAATACAAACAGCGTAAAGGAAAAAAAAATACAGAAAATCATCATTTCAAGTTCAGCTTCAGGCCGCTGAATTTCTGAACGCCGATATCTCATTAAATTCCAATCTAAAAATTCTCACTCTCCTCCTAACCAATTCATTCCTAACTGATAAACGCTCCTTTTCTCATTTCAAATTTATTTAATCCGTCTCTGTCATTTGCACCATATACAAACATATGCAAAACATATTATAATTTGTAGTAATTATAAACAAATTACTACAGTATTTTATATTAAAAGTCTGAAAATATATTTAATTTCACATTTCTACACATGGAACTAATATATTGAAATATAAAAATAATCAAATGCAGATTATTGATATTTTACGAAAATAAATAAATAATACCTAATAGATATTAAAAATACAATAATGTCGACATTTTATCGAAAATACTTAATTATTAATATATATATATATATATATATATATATATATATATATATATATATATATATACATATATATATATATATATATATATATATATATATATATATATATATATATATATATATATATATATATGCATATATACATATGTATATAATATATATATATATATATATATATATATATATATATATACATATGTACATATATACATATATACATATATACATATATATATATATATATATATATATATATATATATATATATATATATATTATATATTAATATAAATATGAATTACGTATAAGAAAGTCCAGTGTGGGAGACTCGAAATATTGTTAGAAATGTAATTATAAAAAATAATCTCCACCAAAATAAATGTTAAAGGAAAATATGACCTGCAGATGGAAGCCGCAGGAATAAGAATCGAGAGAGGAATAAGTCAATTAATTGTCGATAGAAATACGTACAAGAGTACAGGTATTTAGTGAAGAAATGTTCGAGCAGATTCAAAGCGATGTTGAACACAAAAAGCCGCACGAGAACGTGCAAAACTTAATGCCGAAGGGTCGAAGGGAACGAAATTGGCGAACTTATACCCTGATTTGGCGAAACATTGAAAGAACGCAAACTTTGTGATTTATATTTTTCATTGTCTTTGAATAGGAATGCATATTTTTAATATTAATAAGTACCTCAAGTTATATCAGGGTAGAAACCCTTATTTAAGGGATGTTTTGTCTTGTACTAAAGTGAATTATTTATTAAATACCCAATAGCTAAAATATTTAAACATTTTCGCTTCTGAATCGAATCAATAACAAACAAATATTAATCATGATTCGAATCGTTTTAAGCAAAAAAAAACGACAAAGGCCTTAACATTTCCTAATCGAACTTTAACAAATGGTCACTAATAAAAAGGTGCTTAAAGCTCCGTGAAGCTTTAAACCCAATTCACTTTCATAGGTGATTGCACAAAAATGTTTACCAACCGTATTTCTGAATACAATTCAACTACAAAAGGTGCATTTGCGACTTGTTGCATCAATTATAAACAATGATTTTCACAAAATAAGCTCCGATTTTTGTTTACGCGGCTTAAAAAATACATCAGATGCTTTTTACCCTACTAACAATTGCTATTGTTGACAACATCACAATAAATCAACTAGTTAATAAGGTTATTGATTCAAATTAAAAATAAATCACGGAATTAATTAATAACTAATAGAGACCCTAAATGTTTATCAATATCAATCATTATTTATATATTTTACAACAAATATAGACTTATATGTGTTAATTACTCTTACAGTATCGATTATATATCGTGTAGATAAATTGTTATTATTAATATAAACAATATATAATTGTTTAATAATAAAAGAAATATATTTAAATAACAGTTTTAATGAATAATATATAAAAAAAAATAACGAACTAAAACTCTATACAACTGTTATTGATTCACTAATAATTCATGTGTGTATCGCTAAGTCATATGTTACATTTGACTAGTTAACTGAATCATTTAATTAATACAGTTTAAATTTATTATTAAATTTATTAAGTAGCATATGTAATTAATAGTTCTTTATTTACTTATATTTAATTTAGACCGAAAAAAATACTCTAATTTCTAAACTTATTTTAAATCTAGATGGTTATGGTTTAGCATTGTAAATGGCGTGCGCATATCAGTGCTTATTTAAACTCGGTTTTTTGTTGTTAAATTATGATATAATTACATGTTAATACTATTAAAAGTGCATTAAAGTGATTAGTGTAGTGCTAATATATATATATATATATATATATAGACTTCAGGATACGTATAGACATTTGTGTGTTGCAATGGAATATCGATTTGGATCTAGACCACGAATGTGATTCAAAATGGCCAAGCTGTTCAACGGTGGGAAAAAGAAGGTAGGATTTTTTAAATGTTAAATATTTCGTTATTCTATACATGTATGCTTAGGGTTAAAAGTAAAATTTGTGAATGCTTTCGCGAAATGATTGTGTTTTTTTGATTTCGTGCTTTTATCTATATTAGTTTTAATCCTAATTGATCTGATTAGTAAATAAAAACAGTTTTCATTGTTTTTACACGTTTAATATTGCGTAATATTACTCGATTTTGATTATTGTTTAAATACGAATTGCTTCGGATATAAATGAAATAAGTTAAATGTTATTAGATATACGGCGAGTAAGTAATCAAGGTGTTATTGCATTTGCGAATTGTATAAGATTGAATTAAATGTATTTCGAATTGTGTGTGTGTGTGTGTGTACGATTAAATGAAGGAGTCGAATTGTGACTCGTGGCGGGTAGATAGTTAAATAACAGACTGCTAATCAAATAACGGAAAATCAAGAGGAGAAAGAAAAAAAAAGGCGTACCGAGTACCGAAACAACCACTAGAATACGTTCGTTAATTTTCAGCAAATAGCGTTACTTTTTAGACAAACATGCTTAACTTGTCGCGTAGTCCAATATAAGGGATGTCTCGTAAAGACATATTTAGGATTTGAAGTGTATTAGAAAAATATATTTGCATATCTAGTAGCTATAGTCGCTGTTGTACATACATACCTATATTTATATATATATATATATATATTATTTGGAAATTGTAATTAGTGGAGACAATAAATGAATGTTTGAGCCCCAAAATGTCAAATCTAATTTGCTAAACACAATATTCTAAACAACAACAACAATCATTTACCAATTAGCCAACCGACGACGGTCAAAAAAGCCTAACCCTATACACCGGTTAACAAACAGGCAGGCCGTTTAATGTAAACATAATAAGCTACGATATATTCATAATAACACAACATAATAATAGTAGTAGAGGTATATAGTTCACAATAATAACATATCGGCGAACCGCAATGGCGCTCACGCGGGCACACGCGCCAGAGACATAGGTGTACGTCAATTCGGCACACTAACGAACATTTGGTACACTATGCTTTGGTGGTGTGAGGGGTTGCATAGGGGAGGGGGGGAGGGCTTTATAAGTGAATATGATCAACCAATATTTTGATTAGCAATAATAACCTTGGGCTAACAATTTGCCAAACACCTGTTGGTAATATTGGAATCTGTATATTGCGATAATACATATATACGTACATACATGTATATGTATTGGTTAGATCAACGTAATTATTAGAGCGTAATTACCTAGCAAATTTCTGAATATTGATTATAACTTACTATGTTTTTACACACACACACACACACACAGGACACACGCATATACACATAGAAGACACATACACATAGGGACACACACACATAGGACACACACACACACACACATACATACAGGACACACACACATACACACACATAGGACGGACACACACACATAGGGACACACACACATATGACACACACACACGCACACATACATACATACAGGACACACACACATACACACACATAGGACGGTCACACACACACACACACACATAGGATGGACATACACACACGCACATTGTATGCCCCCCCCCTCACCCCACATAGAACACACAGACAAACACACAGACAAACACACATACAGGACACGAACACATAGGACACACACACAGACACACACGCGCATGCCCCCCCCCCCCCCGCCCTCCCACATAGGACACACTCACACAGGAAGTAGTACCTAGGAGATTAAATAATATTCAGGAACAACTGTATATATAATATAATATATATATATATATATATATATATATATATATATATATATATATATATATATATATATATATATATATATATATATATATATATATATATATATATATATATATATGTATATAAGTGATAGACAAAACGCACTAGACGCAATAGGAAAAGAGACAGTCAGATGAGAATATAATGAAGGCGCTTCAGAGCACTGTACTGTACTGCACTGCACTGCACCGTGCTGCGTCGACATCAAGTCAATGAATATTCAATAGTAGCAGTAGCACAAAACAAGAGTCACAAACGAGCATCGGAATTCAGGATTGACTTACATATGCGCGATACAAAATGACCATAAAACAAAAATTGTATTTATTAAATTGCGATATATATTGTTATAATTAGTCATCGATACTATTTAACACCACAAAGACCCGTTACGTTGTAATAGGGGCACATATACTCGTATGTATGTACATACATATATATATATATATAAAGTTATAAAGTATTAATGATAAACACAAGTAAAAAATACTTGCTGCACACATTAATTCATAATTAGAAGTGGTTAAAGTTTAATAATGATGAAGACAGGCGTCAATAGCTTAACATCAGATCATTGACAGGATATGACGTCACGAATTGACACATCTGTCGTTGTACATACATACATACATACATGTACTGTCTAGTCGCCTGTGGTGATAATCACTTGTTTAATGGACAACAAAGCTATGCTTTTTTAACTCTTCAACAACATTACTTATACAATCATTCTCACCCCAACATTAACTATAATATTATTAATTTTTGCCGAAATAATCACTTTTTATTCCAAATTCATGCATTATCTTAAGAATTCGGACATTAAAATCTATAATGGTTGAGGAATCGCTTTTGTTTAGGACACATATGTATGTATGTATGATGCAATAATATCTTGTCTATGATTTCCGCTTGGCTTGGTTCAATTACTCGTATTAAATTTCACAGACAAAGCGAAATAATTATTTAGCAATTCAATTTTATAAACTAGAATCGTCAATTATAAATTTTGCTAATGAAGACAGTGCGGCAGTGGCAGTGGCAGTGGCAGTGGCAGTGGCACCATGGAAAACGGCAAGTAAACGAACTTGTGCTTATTTACACCGATTTAGTTACTATTACATACGAATTAGTATTTTGAACAGTCAATTACCTATGGTACTTTGTGTGCGCCTTTACAGTATTTACCTACTATGTGTAGAATAAATGATTTAAGTTAAGTAATAATAATAATACACAGCCTGTTGTTTTATTCGCATGTAAGGGTGGCTGGAAGGCAGTGGGAGGGGGGGGGGGATTTTTGAAAAGAAAGAAAACAGTTGTATAGTGTGCGTTGATCTATTTTGATGGAGGTGTAGTACCTATGTATGTATGTATATATGTATGTATGTATGTATGTATATATTTACGCGATGGTTGTAAGTGTAAAATATTCAAATGACGTCAACCATTCCTGACGTTTATAGACGGAATGCGGTGGCTTCCAAGCAATCATATACTTTTTGTTCTTCGCTTATTTCACATATATACATATCTTCTTTAAATATGTATAAACCTATACAGAAACGCGCGAAACACTAGATATATAAAAGAAAATTTATACCGCACTAAATATGCACACACTGTAGGATGTCGGTGCTTGAATCGTAAAAACGTACGTCGTAAATGACAACGGAAATATAAAAAACCGTACAAGTGCTAGACACATTGTTGTTACTTATTTAAATCATATTTTACATATTTCCGCTTGGATTTCGATTGGCAAATTATTCGCATTACTTTGACCAAAAAATAAACAAATAAAACTTCCCAATCTTGAGATTTAATTTTTTAATAAATCCACTAATTGTATGCAAAGTCACAGCATGCCAAAAGATCAACACATTTTGTCATCGTCTTTATTTTAAAAGTCATTAATTAAAAGCAAAATCATTACAAGTAGCCATCTCAGTCGTTAGCATCTATGTATGTATGTATGTATGTATTTATGTTTGTCAACCAAGTACGAAAGCGATATTGATTACTAGTGTTGGCGCGCTGGAATAATCTTTAGAGAAAAGGGTTTCAACAGAATATGGCCAAGGGCATAAGACAAATGAGTGTAGACCGATAATTGATGGTACGACGTAACGTTTACTAGATCAAGATTATTATTTGCTACTGATGTTTCGTCGCGAATAAGATGATTTGTTTATTAAAGAATAACCAAAAAGGATCAAAGCGTGTGTGTGTGTCTGTGTGTGTGTATTAATACGGTTATGCGAACGAAATTGTCGTCTGATGACAAATAAAACAAAGAATATTTATATATATATATATTTGTCGCAAGTTGTTGGCATTTTCACAGACGTATGTTATACATGCGGGACGTTAGTGAACATATATATTATAATAAAATGTATATTTATATATATATATATATATATTTAAGTACAAAGGGACTTGTTGGTTAGGGAAACTTGTTGTATACGTAAATGTATGTGATATGTACTAATTAGAAGAACTCGTATTTTTTATTTTTGTTCATTTGTTTTCTCTCTGACATGTATTTGATGGTGTTTTTTTTTTTTGTGTGTTTTCCTTGCAAAAAGCTATAATATAACTAAAGGCGTTTTCTAAATATTTTTATCTTTTTGTCACACATAAACAGATTATTATAGCTGTGTGCTAAATTATTTAATTTACTGTAATATGAAAATGGCTCTACTAGTAATAATGTTCTGGTTAGCATAACCAATTTGGAGACATAGTTACCTCAGAGCATGATTGTAATTGATTAATTTAGTCAATTAGTTACACTGACGCTCATATTATAATGAAACGCAGTCAGTCAGTCATCAGAGGAACAAGTTCAAAGGGCCAACCTGGACAGAATAAAAATGAGACAGAAAAATAAATATGAACGCAGAGAGTCAGCCAGGTAATGAAGAATTTCAAAGAAATTCATTCTTTTATCTTATGTTTTTTTTTTCTTTCTGTTCCTTTTCCTTTTTTTTTTATTTTTTCATTCATTCATTCATTCACGATTGAATTCCTTGTAATTTAGCGTTCTGTTTGTTTTGGGTGCAAACCCTTTCCTCTATTCTTTTATTCACTCTTTTTTTGTCCATTTGTCACCCCCGCCGCACCCCACCGCCCCTCTTGTTTTATTTAATTTGCCTTTTTCTGTGTTGTCGCTGCGCTCAGTGAGCCGAATACGAACTTGTGTTATCAGGACATTTTTTAATTGCCTCGGCTAAGATAACAAAATCAAAATGTTAATTAACAATCCGGCCGGCGCACGAGAGTCTCTTTTTGTGCGCTGCTGTCGTCGTGGAAAAATTAAAGAAAAATATCCAGAATGCCATGTCCAACAATTAAACGAAAGAAAGGAAAAAAATCTATTTCATTCAACTATGAATAATAATAATAATAACAACAACAACATAAACGTTAAGGATGCACAAACGCTTCCTACCCCTTCTCCTCACCCCCCCCCCTCCCTTCCACAACACACACCCCCCCTCCACCCTTGCGTATGTATTTATATATATATATATACCAAGTGAGGTAGTCTTGAAATCTTAGTTTAACAATCACCTTGTCATCTTCAAAGCAAGCTACTTGATTCTCCAGCGTGTTAACAGACACATACACACGACGGATTTCGGATATGCCGACTTGAAATCCGCTCAATCTATGCAATGTATAGTCTATTGAAATCATAATAGTTGTCTATTCCACATGGATATGGCGTATATACGGGCTTATTGTCTATAAATACTATTGACTTAGATCTTACAAGCAGTTGTGTAGACTCGTACATTTTGACATCATTTCCTTAAACGCGTTCTTCGTCGGTGTATGTAGTTATACCAGCGGCGGCATCAGCGAGCCGTATCTTCATCTTTATCAACAAACTTCCTATTATCTGCCCCACCCCTCCCTAACATCAAAACATTGTTTGATAGGAAAAACTAATTTATATATATAATATATATATATATATATATATATAATATATATGTATATAGATGGTTGTGTGCAATTAATAATTAAGTGAATAATAAAGGTAAACGATTGTATAGGGATGATGATGGGAGGAAGAGCGTAAGACATGTCCCGAAGGAAGGGGTATGGGTGGCAGTAGCAGATGTCGACACATTCATACGCGCGAGTTGGTCGGATTGTTTATGCTGTGTAAATCGTTCGAGTGTTAAACGTTCTTCTTGGTGTGCTCCGACGATTGTTGTCGAAACGCGCGGCACGAGAATCATCGGTGAATCGTTACCATTTGCTTGTTGAATTTCATTGTTAGGGCATGCCGGTGATTTGATTAGGAATCACGGAGATGAATACGAGACTATACCTCGTCATCGTCATCGTCGTCGTCGTCGTTGTTGTCGTCGTAGTCATCGTTGAGGTGCCACAGCGGCGTACTATTCTGCAGATGGCCAATCGCTAAACCATTTTTCTATTCCACACTGTGTGTGTGTGTGTGTGTGTTTTGATTAACATGCATATTACCAACCCCAAAATAACAATTAGAACATTTTATTTAAAATGTATTTACATTAGAGCGGCTCGTGTCAGTTGACAATAATATTTTGTTAATTTCAAGCTCAAGTTCACATATAATTGTATAAGAAGACAACGAGGACGACGACGACGACGACGACGACTACAACAGTACAGTACCTAAATTGTTATGTATTTCAATCAAGTTGCTTATTATGTAATGCGGCATTCGTCTAAGAAGAGCATCATACACATCTATACTCTGTGATGAAACATATTAACGTAAAACATTGTTCTTCACTAAGATTATAATTAGCCCCTTTATATTTCGGCGTGCGCATCACTGACTACACCAGATTATGTGAGCTTCACTTGTTTTATTACACACACACACACACACGTACGTACGATGCAACAGACCATTTTTGTTCGTATGTATATCTAAAGAAGAAATGCCGTACGACTATTTGTAAAATGCCCTTATTTCGACAGTTTAGACAAATGTTTCAAATGTCAATGTGGTATTTCAATATATGTATGTGGAATGTCCCCAATTGCACCACTGGTCACTCTGACCCAACCAACCAACCAACCGTGTTCTGGCCGAATCCAATAAAATATAGTATCTCTGAAAATGTAATATGTTTCTTTTCTTATATACACACACACACAGACACATTCTTGCATATTTTTAAGGGACCGTTATTATTGTTGTTGTAAAATAATTCTTGTATGCATCAGAGCCTACCAATTACAAAATCAATAGAGCTTGTATACCGTTATCTTTATACGGGATCAATATGTTTATATGCAAACAAGAAAAGTATAAGTAGGGGTCTAGAGGGGTCCCTCTAGTGAATTGGGGAAGCTTTGTTATCCCTGTCTAACAAGTTAAGGTGGGACAATACCTATGCTTGTTTTTATTACTTATTAAAATCTATTCCCATCCTCTGCCCCTACTGTTTTTATACCACCCCTCTTACCACAGTTACCCTTGGGGCTAAATCTTTCAAACAGATATAGTACGTACCTATACCACTAGCGCACATCACTGATGGAAGCAGTGTGTGCGTCAATATTCATAATTCATCACTATTAATGTTCTAATATGCAAATGTTAATAATAAAAAGTTGAAAATATTTTTGGTTTGTTGAAAGAAATAAAAATATTTCTTCTTCGAGTTTCTGAAATGTATTTGCAACCGCCGCGCCGTCCCTGGATATCCAATACAACACAGGCTATGAAAGGGAATCAGTAATTGACTATATGATATTTTTGAGGGTTTGCAATCAGTCAACGCATTCAGTTGCGTGCGGATCTGTACACTGTTTATCTGTAGCGATGAACAGTATACAAATGGGCCAATGTACTCTTCGGCATATGCATAGCCAACTCTTGATCTCTTTGCATATAATCAAAACCGTGAAGGTAGGAGCGAAACAGGGAATCGCATTTAATATTAAAATTTAACATCCCAGTCAACTTTAGACTGTGTACTCTCTATTGTAAGGGTATGTGTGTAGAGGGAGGAGAGGCTATTTATATATACAGTTATGTCGAACCTTAAAATATTTATACAATAAAGGGTATAATAATAACAATACACCATGTGTGATCGATAGAATCATTTTTAAGGGATAGTTGGCAAATCATTTGCTTTGTTTGGAAAATAAATATACTTGGTACACGCCTAGATTGTATAAATTTTCATCAGACAAATGTAAAAGTACCAGGTAAATAAATCCATTACCAATGATTAAAAATCAAGTAGGCACATATATATATATATATATATAGCAAACAGACATGTAAAGCTCAACAAAGATGGAATGAAAATATCGAGGAGAAGTGAATAAGCATCTAGCAATCTTTGAAATTAAAAAACTTTCAATTGTTCAATAGCAAGATGCATATCAACCAGATGAGGTATCCAGTGACAGAGACAGAGACAGTGACACAGGGTTAGAGGAGCGAGTGCGACGAAGATAGAAGGCGCATACATGTGAAGGGAATACAAAAGATGTTGTGACGAAAATTAAAAGTGCTTAACATGAGAAAAACGTTTTCATTTCTATATTGAAACACTTAGATAGTATTACTAGTGGATGAAGAAGACATGTATGTGTGTATGTATGTAATACACAAGCTCAAATATGTGATCCATAAATATTTCAATTGTGCGATATATATTTTTCGGTATTTACCAGAAAAAGAAAGAAGAAAAAAGACCGAGCTGCAGATGAATAAAAAAGACAAACGTCCCGAGGGTGGCCGAGCGGGATTGGGAAGAGTAAATTCAGTTAATGAACACGCGGAATAAGAATTCTTGACATCAGTTCAGTGTCGCCAACACACAAGAAAAAGTAATTAACTTCCCTGTATAATTAAGAATAGAAGAATACCCATTGGTTAAAGATATATAGACGACTTTTGTACAAGTGTTGATAAAGGGGACGACCAGAAGAGTGAATGTTGAAGGGAAGGGAAAAGGGTTGAGAGGAACATGGATGAACTCATCCTTAACATGAAATCATGTATTGGCCTCTTATGTTCAACGTTGACGTGGTGAACTGTAATATAATAATCGTAGGGGCAAAAAAGTAAAAAGGCACCCTTCTTGCTCGCAGTATAAGACGCGTTTTAATTAATATCACCGCGTCCGCGCGTACTTGATCCACAAAGAAAAGGGACGTGAATTCTATTTACAAAACCAGATCGGTTCTTTTTACTTGTCTTGTTGAACACCAATGCGTCAATTAATTACACCCTTAAACATGGCCAATTGTTGGCAGTTATTCGTCTTTAGTTAAGATGCCAGCAGTTGTTTTGTTATTTACATGTGTCGGAAACAGTTGCTAGTGATTCCAAAAAAATAAAATAATAATCTAATACTGTGGTTAGGTATATATATATACGAGTATATATATATTTTATATTATAACGATTCACGAAATCAAAGTCCTATTCAGAGCATAGCAATATTGTCAACAAGCACTTGTTTTCTGGCAGGGGATGTTCTTTTATTATTGAAACATATCTGATTTATTTTTCTTTTCAATAAAACCCCACTTGAGCAGCAGCCAGATATAGCAACCATTTCGCGATTTGTCAAGTGCTGCATCGAGGAATACACAAGTATTATGAAAAGAAAATGTGGATTTCAACAAGTCTTGTTCTTTTTATAAAACAGCAACACACACACACACACATTGAATATACATACATATATATTATTCTCAAGCATTGATCTATTTTAACGCCATGCACATCCATATACACGAATTATCACTATTTAGCAATCACTAATAAATATAATGCAATGATCGCGATACCTAGGGACGTACCAACACAACTCGTATATTATCACTGTCTCTCTCTCTCTCTCTATAAACGTGTATATGTATGTGTGTGGTAAAATGATGGATACATATTATATATTTCTGCTGTTATAGGATATACACATGCAATGCAGATTACATATATTGTTGATAATGATATCATGAAAAGTAATTTGACATATTGCTTATTATCCATGTGTTGGTGTATGTATGTATGTATGTATACCTACATATGTATTTATATACGAGTTGTTAATATTGGAAATGGTGATAATTACATGCGAGAAAATATGTTGTGCTAATTTACTGCTGCACCAATTATTTCTTTGAATTAATTTACTTTATGACTATTTATTCACATGGATCACATATTCTGATTTTCATGCATCTGATTTATCATCGTCTTTCAACCGCATTTGGTGTTCGCAGTTGCTCCCAATTAAAATATATAGTTAACCTACTCCCTCCCAAACATGTCATTAAAATGATCCCTTAGTGTATTGCAAATCTATCCTTTTTGCATAAGTCATTACGGGGCAGTTTACCACTACTACCACCTTTGTAGCAATATTATACGTAATTATACATGTTTCGAAAATAGTTCCATTACCTTTTCATGTAAGACTTGCTCATAGTAGGTATACATTTAATTGGAAGATTCTTTTTTCACCCTATATAATTGGTGATGTACATTTTGAAAATAAAAAGATTCAAGTAGGTATGTAGGTACTCTTACCGCAGCAAGAAATGTCGTCATTATTACACTTAGAAGAAGAAGAAGAAGAAAAAAAGGGATATTGATATGGTAAATAGAAAGAGAGCTAGCAACAAACTACTTTGCCACACAAATGTCTATCAAAGAAGACGGAAAGTATCGTCCCGGAAGAGGAATCGGACAAAGACGACAACACACGGAATGTTTCGGCCTTCAGGGCTTTTCAGTTGTGCACATCAAGTGTAGTAACACTTTCAGCATGTCGTCGTGTAAAATTCTCAATATCTGAAATGAATTTCAGTACAGTGAAATAGAGTGAGAGAGAGAGAGAGAGAGAGAGGGCGACCGGCTTGTCAAACTTTATATTGTGTACATATTAAAAGCAATAAAGTATAGAAGATGATATTGATATTCAACGGATATACTTGGTGTGGCCATACTTGGAACAGACTTTCCCGGCTTATATGAGTACAGCTGAAGACGACACAATCATGTTTAAGTGGGATACGGAAGTGGCCGAGTTATTTGCATCTTTCGTTGTAACACGGATAGAAACATGTACAGATATTTGTCAGAACATTTCTGTCTTTTGAAGTTTCAGTATACGCAAAGATCTTTCTCGCTTAACCCCCCCCCCCCCCCCCCCCCCCCCTTCCTCTCTCTTTCTGTGTATAATATAAACTTTATATCTCTGCAAACTTATAAAGGAAGGAACTAGTCAACATATCCCCAAGATGATATACGAAATATGATTTGATATTTGTTATAGAAGACATATATTCATACATACTACATATATATATCATTAGCTCTGAAACAAGTGCGTGCTGCTTTACATTGTCTCCAACACACACACAATAAACACTGCTTCAATTAAACTTCAATATATTACCAATTAATTATTTGTTTTCTAATAATGCATCATCAGCTATTTCTAGATGTGCCTTAATTAATGACAAACAGCTTTGACTCTTTTCTTCACCACATACATATGCCATTCATATTTACTTCTATCATATATGTATGTAGTATAATATTGAATTAGTCCACTTATACATGTATATAAATATATATATATATATATACAGGTTTAATTGACCTGGACCAATAAATAAATACATGACTGATATTTGACCTTGTTTTAATCAAATAGCACCATGTCAATTGATTAGGTGAAGTTATATTTAGATCAACATTAGTATGAGTCATTTGTTTCGATGATATTTATAAATATGAATGATGCTTTGAAATATTTCCTTCTGAGGTATTATTATAGTCGCATTTTGTCCCTAGTTCAATTTTAAAACCCAAATGCAACCACGGTGGAATACATAAACAACATTCGACATCTGTAACAGATCAAAAGATATCAGCGTCTCCCTTATTCTTGAACCTTCCTATATGTGCGGTCTCAATCAGTAGTTAAACGAATGTTTTAGCCATTACATACGTATAAAACATAAATCGCTTCTTTATCGATTGTCGATTTTGTGTAGTAGGGCATAGAACGCATCAGGCACGTCATCGGTTGGGAATGGAGGGTTTTAGAAACGTATCGGTACTCAATTGTGTTTTCGTTTTCAAGTGAAATGGACTGATTTCCGAATAAAATTGCATACAAATGCTTTGTTACTATTGTGTATGCTTGTGAAGCTAATGGACTTTGAAGATATCAATTTGGTTGAGGAATTAAATATGTCTATGGTTGTGCATTTCTGTAAAGCAGCCACTTAATGGAGATAGCAACGAAATCAATACAAATTAACTGACCCCAAGTCGTAGTCACCTGGTGGTCGAAACTAACCCTCAGTCTCAATACACCGTAGTTAATTTTAATACCGCGTAATTGGTCTTTAATCAGTAATTATTAGATTTATAATTAACTATAGTATCAACTTAATACTATACGAGCCAGTTTCATATATTGAAGTAAATTTTCTCGTGTTGCTTGAGGTGCAGGGGAAGATATATCCTTTATCAAGTACAAGGATTAAATACCGGACCGGGATTCGAACGAGTGACCCAAAAGGAAATCCAATAAGACACTAATCCTGTGTGTACCTCTCATAGGATATCAAGCCATTAAGCCGTTATTACACCGGTCTAAAACACTGGTTAGTACACTGTGTGTGTGTGTGTGTGTGTATCTATGTATCGGATCTAAGTGTCCAGCCAGCGACAAAACACCACAGAATCACGGATGACCGGGTTATGCATGGCGACCCTTTTATTCACTCTGATCGCCTATGCATGACGAGAGGCCAAAGAAATTATTCTAACACTAACAATCGATTGTTGAAATTACTTTATCGTTAAATTCCAACGCTAAGAATAAGTAGTAGAAGAAGAAGAAGAAGAAGAAGGCCTAACAAATTAGAAGGAAAATTACAATCAATGATTTGGAAATACTCAAACAGTTTCTTCAGAGAGAAATGCACGCGTAACCCTTTCTTTCAAATTGGCACCCCCCCCGCCCCCCTCTCTTTCCTTCCCACCGCTCTAACTCAGCCCTCACTCTACTACTTTACCAATGTACTAAACAGAGATGGAAGAATGAAGAGAGAAATAAAGCTATATCATGCATAAAGTAATATCGCAAAGTGTGCTCATAGGAAGCTTATTGAAATTTGTACGTCTGATGCTTACATACATACATACACCAAACCAATTTACAATATATATATATATATATATATACATATTTCTAACCATTTATGTATATGTCGTATGAAACTTTGATATGAGAAACAGTGTACAGTACATCTATTAATAGTCGATACCATATATATCGTATATATATATATATATATGAACACTTCTATTCCCATTTCGTTTTGCATCATATACGTACATATATAGAAACGAAAGTACAGTTGAGAATGACAGAAATTCTCTTTGTTGTTTTATTTCAAATGTTGCTCGAACAATTTGTGTAATTGTAATATGATTAGTCATACTACATGAAGAATCATACAAGTCTATACCGAAATATGTGTAAAAACAAGTCGTTTGAGTAAATGGCTCTCATTTATCCGACCCATACAGCAAATCAATCCCTTATGCATAAACCATAAGGTGACTAAAGGACTGAACCTTAACAACACCTTGTTTGTCGTGGACCTCTTTCGGATCATTTAACAATTGTTTGTCGCTGCCCCAACATCTGTTATAGTTACCCAACACACTCGGGGATGGTGTTAATTTATTGATTCACCTAATCCATCGAGTGATACTTGATTAAACGAATAGATAAACACACTCGTATACGGAATTAGATAAAAGAAGGCTGGGTGAAGAACCATTAAAGAAAATGTATTCTTGCGCATTTTTTATTGGTTTGTAACAAAATAAAAATCCCTACACCAATTCACCAATATTGACGTACATACATATATGTGTAGTAGTAGAGTTAAATGCTTGTATGGAAACAAGAGGGGTGAGATAGCATCTCACTTCAATTTGAATGTGATTGTAGTACGATCGACCACCACCACAGGCGCTAGCTGCGTTCCCGAGGGACTTGAAACAAGTTAGAATAGTCACTGTTTAGGGCAATTCTTTTCTGAAGCGACAAACACCAATTTTCTTTATCTTGCTACAACTTTCGTTTCCTTTTTACGCGTATATGTTGTCTTAGAATCACAACTTTCTACTTTTAGACTCTGATGTATTCGACGTAATGCCTATACTGATATTGCGACATATATATAAATATATATATATATGTATATACAGGTGAAATAATACGCGCAAAACTTAATACCGCAATTAAAAACCTTAAATCTAAAAATCGATACAGTGAAAGGACGCGGTAAAGTTGACGATTAAATGCGGGTGCAATAAAAGACGTCTAAATCCGTATTGAAATGACTCGATGTGTAAGAAATTAATTGAAGTTATTTTGTGCCGGCAAAAAAAACACATAGGCGGCTGTGAAACGATGCGATATCGCATTTCTTTGCCGATGTTTTGATGTATTTCAACGCCGACCGCAAACACAGGTGACGTATGCAGCCGCACGGTGCGGCGCGGCGCGGCGCGGTGTGACTCTCGAAACTTTATAGATGGCCGCGTTTTTAAGTGCTGCTTGCTAGTTCTACTTTGCGACGATATTCGCATAAGCACAGCACCGCTATATACATACATATAGTCTTTGTACCATTTCTATATTTCGTTACTATAGATACAGCAATGATGTTTTCGAATAAATCGGATGATGGTTCGTGTCACACGAAACAACCGAACAGGTGTCGTCGCTATCAAGAACAACGTTTACCCCATCATAGATCACAATCGCTTAAACGAAGTCTTGTTCGGCGTCAATAAATTGACAAATCTATTTTGCGTCCCGGATATCGCGATCAAATCACGACACGACACATCTTAGAAGAGTGCCACAAACTGATTGATGTCACTTCTGCTTTTTATACGGGATATTAGACGACCGAAATTGGCTGTCGTTTTTTTTAATACAACGCTTTAGCCATTGATTTTTGCAACAGATTGTCGCTACACATGTTCAACAGCCCTAGGGAGGGGTGAGGGGGCTCACAGACTACTGATGCATTTACCCAATCGAAGATGCTTGGTGTAAAAATAAAAAGAAAGATGTATCTTTGTTTGATGTTTGCCGCAAAAGTTGCATTAAGGCTAGAAAAGAATAAAAATCCTGGGGTCTAATTGGTGTCTTCTTGGAACGTAAGTAGCGTATATGCAATTTCGAGAATTCTGATTGGCTAATTGATTATTCGAGCTCTCGCTTTAGTTGGCTGTGTGTCGGTAAGTCAGTGTGTGTTACCGACTGAGAAATGTGTACACAAAGCACACTGGATTTAGTTGTTGAAGGAACTGGTTTCAATATAAAAGATTGTTGTTGATTAATTGAGTAGATGTTGTTATTAATGCGAATAACTAAACTGTGTTTTATTTATTTATATATATAACTTAATGTATATTTATCAACATATAAATAAATAATAGATGGGTAATTTAGTATTATAATTTTTTTTTGCCAATTTTCCGCTCGTTTCAATCCGCGTTCAATCATTCGGCATTATCTTAGTAGACGTATATATCAAACGGCATTAGCCTGCAGCGCATAAAAATTCACCCTTAGCAGCGGAGAGAGAAATAAAAGTTTCGCCGAAAACGATTAGATGCTATATCGTCGAAAATTGATATTAAGATTTTTATACTGAAATTAAAATTCGATGCAGCTCTGAGTGAGGGGTTGGTAGTTCTGATTGAGGGTGAAAAACATATCGAGCAGAAACTGGCCTAAAAGAAATTTTATTGAAAATTACCATTAAATTTTATAACGCTGGTTTAATTTTTATGGCAACTTCTGCACGAGATTCAATTCAAACAATATATATATATGTATAGTATAAGTCCAACACTGTATATGTATGCGCCACGGTTTCCGCGAGCGGACTGAAGCCACCCAGTCGCCCCCCAACACCGCTTCTTCCCCTAATTTATACTAATTGTTGTCTGTAACCAAGGTGACGCAGGAATAATTATCAATAGATCTGATTATTATTGATGAAGCTCGTGCGCCATCTTTACCCATCGTTATCACCATCGTCACACCGTCAAGGTGACTGACGTCACACACACACACACCTTACTCTAACATCAGTCGATATGGTTTTGGTGCTTCTACCCCAGCCCTCTAACGTGCGGTGGTGGATGTGTTACAATATTGGAGATTGAACGAAAACGGAATACTAATTAGTTGATATATGTAGTTGCTTTCGTCGGTACAGGGATGAAGGGTGGTTAGGTATGCATTGAAAATGATGACAAGTGTTCGATGGGAAGATAGAAAGAGAGAGAGAGAGAGAGACGGTGTAACCGAAGTACATTTCGCGATTTTCCGTTGTTTCTACTATATATATATATAAGTCAACATAGTAAATAATTCACCATTGCATTAACACCTAATCGAAATGTAAAGAAGCGAAGCCTGCAAAGAAGATTCACTGCGAGGCCTTAACGAGGCATCTCACACAAAAGGGACCAATATATATTAATAACGGTGTCCGCCTCGCACCACCGCACACTCCTTCCCTAATGGAGCCTCCGGTAACTACCCCTTCCCGCTTGTATCGACTTACCCGTCAGCGTTAAAACGTAACGCCAGATATGCGTTTGAAAGTGTTGAACAGAGAGCCGGCTACTCAGCAGCAGCAGCAGCAACAACAGCACCCTTTCGTTGTTTTAGAAATGGATCGACTATAGTACCTATACGTATATATATATATAGCCGGATCTGGCAGAGCAGGATTAAGAACAAAACAACGTGTGCAATTCTTAAGATTCAACTTTGCTTGGCGAAAGGAACCAACACATAGTCAATAATTGGGCATTGGACGTGTCGTCCGGGTTGAGAAGAAACTGGGCTGAGGTGGGTTGCGAAGCACCTCCCACTCTTGCACCCCGCGCGTGGTTCGGCTGCAACATCGACGCACAACTTCATCGTGTTCAGATTTAATAACTTGTGAATATTCATCTCGGCGACATGCCTCTTCCATCGCCGTCCGACTAGAGGAAGACGCCACCACCGGCGACGCCTACAGCCGGAAAGAGATGCCGACTGGTGTAACCATAGCGACGCGTAAATTAAGTCATCAATGAATCATTGGTGATGCGGAATATCGGGCGTCAGAGATGGAATATATTAAAAATGTCCTCTCCTTGTTCTCGGTGGTGATGACGACGACGACGACGACGGCGGCGGCGGCGGCGGTGGTGAAGGGGGCGGCGGCGGCGGCGATGAATGGCAAGATATACTGTATACGCGAAAACTTCACATCAGCGTCGATTTCTAAACGTGGACAACATCGCCACCTATATAACAGTCGCCAGCCATCACTTTGATGGAATAATATCCGAAGTGGAGCAGAATCTAATCGGTCAAAGTCAACACACTAGCCGCCGACATGGTGTTTGATAGATTGTCGTAATTAAATAACTAACCAATCATAATCGTTTCATAGATTCGATATTTTGTACTCCCCGTCCCCTCCTCGTACATAACTATAGTATTTATTTTCGAAAGATACTATAAATGTGTGGAAGAGCACGAAGCGTTACGACGAGGAGGAGGAGGCGGCCAGGCCCTCTTGTTATCTGAAAGATATTTTCAAGCACAACTGTCAAACGAAATGATTTGACGGATTGGTGTATTGCATGTTTCCTCGTTGATAAAGACGATCGTTCCGACTGGCAATATCAACCGTAACAGACAGAGCACGATACTAATTAAGAAAAATCATTAATTTCGCCATAAATACGTTTTCGGGAAGGAATAATTATATTTTACTGATTTACAAGGCCCCAGCCACATTAACTACTTGTGTGTGTAAAGTTTTTCGTCGCTTCCGTGTTTTAGGGATATTAATTTATTGAAAAGATTAAAATTTGGTTGTTTCCGAAATTGTTTTATTTTAGCAACTGTTATTATGAAATGATCGTGATCGCGATGGTGATGGGAAACAACCGATGGTGAACTGAGCTAATTACAGATATCTGCAGTAGGTACCTAATGGAGCAACTTGAAAGATTAAGTCACAAATTTAAACCAAAATAATACGCGCTCAATAACGACATAACTGTGTCATCATTAATATCCATTGCCACGAGTCGTTTGTTGAATTTTAACAGGATACCAATACCGGAAACTACCGGAAAATCTGCCTTTCTGCTTTTCCCCGTTGCGAAAAAGACGAGGATGGAAAAACAAACAAGGACTTTGCTTTAATAAATAATTTTAAAAAATTGTATACTTTTGATGATGTATTGGTTCAAACATTCTTGCCAATATTAATCAAACAAAGAGACACCTTGTCGCGTTACTAAAACAACCAAATTCCCCTATATATATATTTTTTAATTTCCTCAATGGACGCGATGTACATGTCCCGGAGCGCATTGGCGACACCAACGAACACAGGAAAAAATCCGCCACCACGTGTTGAACAAACCTGGCCCTAGGGTGAAACAATAATTACATTATTACCAACCGTTCGGCGTCAGGGCTACCAACCACCTCCGTTCTCGGTGTACGCAAATCAGTGCGGACAACATTGCGGTAAACAAACTAAATGACACATGTATACAGCACGCACAGTGGGTTAGCAGGGTTTTTGCGTTTGCCACCAAATATGTCACCGAAGCGCTGATGGGGATTTATTGATTCGCAAAGGTGAATACCGTCATGACAGATGTTTATTTCAACGCGATTATTTGACTTTGGGAGGCGCTCTCTGTTTACTGTAAACAATTTGTCAATGAATTTAACAATTTTCATCACTGATTGTTGATGTTGCACGGGAACAGCGAAACAAATGTCTAATTCGATTTTCACAACAAAGCGAGAAGGCGCATATAGTATACCTTTAGAGCTCTAAAAAGACTCTAACAACACAAGGTCTTTTTCTGTTGTTCCTCCAAATGCAATTAACCGCGACCGCTAATTATTTTATAGTATCTTTTCTGGTGGTTTTAAAATTCTGGACGTGCGCTACCCCTTATATACATACATACATACACATATGCAAGCAAGCCCTAGAATATTTTAATTTGTTTTTCTGCTACTACCTACTACGAAACAGAGAATTGCGCTTGCATACATACATACATACAGACATGTATGTCTTTGATTTATATTTTTCACTGTCTCTTGCGTCTCTTTAATGTTAGGGAATTTGTGGTCCGGTAGTTACAGCAGCAGCAGCAGTGGCGGCTTGACCATCAGCGTGTGATGTGCCCCAGTCACGTACGCCCATGATAGAGCTGGAGATTTATTATCACTTTGTTTGTTGGTTGCTCTAATTATACATTCAGAGGAGGTTTTTTCTAAAAGGAATATTTTTGTCACGTGGAATTTATTTCATTTTTTATGTGTGTGTGTGTGTGTGTGTTATGGAGAGGGGACTATAGGTTATAAAGGGTTCAATAAGGTTGTGCCTATGTGTGTGTGTGTGTGTTGAGAGAGAGAGGTAGGAGGGAAGCGAATAATTATGTAGTACTAAAGTGGTGATGGAAGTAATAACGTGTGTAGCTGACAATAAGTTGGCAAACAAATCATAAATATTAAATTGAATTAGGGCAGTTTCGCAAGCAAATCCCCAACTAGACCATCAGTAACCCTTGGTATGCGCGCCTTCAGTTTCGTTCGTATGAATAAACAAATATGACAAAATATAATTCAGAAAAACCTTGTGTATGTGCGCGCTCTCTCTCTCTCTCTCTCTCTCAGTATTATATAATTAGTGGTAGCTTTAAAAATGCCAGTGAACAGTCCCCGACGCGTGGCACAAAGTTTTGAGCGGCACAGCGCGCGTCTACCCCTAACAGAGACGCTCGCAACTTTATTCCGCGCGTTTCCTACGTGTTATGTCGGTTTCCCTCATATTACCTTATATGGTAATTATTTTAATTGTATATAAAACACATACGTACATACATATAGCAATACAGTACTGAGCAACATGTTTGTCCATCATTTTCACTGATGTAAGAAAACTTTTATTCACTAAACAATTCTATGCTATTAAATCGTTGTGTCAAACAATACTTGTCCCATACGTGTAATAACGAAAAAAGATGTGAAAAGGTGTAAAACTGAAATCTATAAACAAGGATATTCGTTACAAACGAAACTGTATGAAGGGTGACATGTAAAAATAAACACACACACACACACACACGTATATATATATATTTATTTTGTCAGAAGGGGTTGAGGATTATGTACAATGGCAAAATAAAATCATAAAAATGGCAAAATGTGGTTTTGGTCTGAAAGTAAGATTAATTTATAAGGGAGATTAGCGACGCATACATCCTGTATTAGGTAGGTAGGTAGGTACATACTGAAAACAACAGGCTCTCATTTTTATAATGTTATACACACACACACATACATACATACATAGTTCAAATCAGTATCTACAAGAATTTTTAAATCATTATATTGATCGCAGCGCTAGATACACTTAAACGTCTTTTTACTACCACCACGGTGCATTGAAACTAATCCAAATAGAAAGATTGTTGGCTAAGACAACGTCCATACATACATATATACATACATACATACATACATACATCCTTTTTTTTTTGTTATGAAAATCGACATGTGCGGTAAAACCAACCGCGCTATTGAAGACGCAGCAACGCCGCCGTATTAATAGGGTGTAATCAGTGCGACCAGATCAGCAGCGGTACTTTTGGGCACTAGAGGAAATGGATAAATATGTTTACCATATGTTTGTTCATCATTTCATACTCTCAATATCAATGGATTGTCTTTATAATACACACACACAAACACACATATACACAGTTCTAGACGATTTAACGTTGCTTTTTTGTTTTTATTTTCTAAATCAGTGCATATCGTTGTAAGTAGGTATACGTATATGTATGTATGTATGTATATACTCAAATGGACGCAATCGGCGATACTTACATAGCAACCAATAGCAAAAGTGCGTAAGAATATAAAACATTGATATGATCCCCAACAAGAAATACACGTTGTGCAATAATGGTTGTATGTATTAGACAATTGTAAATGCTGGTATTATTATAGCAGCCCTCGAGTGGAATAAATATAACGACAGAGAAAGAATGGAGAGAGATTGCAATTAATAATTCAAAATGCAATTCTAATTAGGAATTTATACGGCCATGACTGGGACTTTTTTTGATTAGATTGGGACCAATTTTTCTTTCGAATTAAAAAAAGCGAATGTATATATTTGATGACTCCCCGACAATTAGTACAGGCTTAATTAGATATATATGTATGTATGTATGTATGTACGGTTGCTATTTTTATTCAGACTGCTTCTTCTTCTTCTTCTTACGCTATGACACTAAATTATTTATTTGAAATCTGTTTGGCCCTTGCGAAAGAAATGCAACGATGAGGCGATGTGAAATTGTTAAAATACCGATAAATACAAAATTAATTCATGAAAAGCGAAACACAGGGCACAACCGAATCATGGGGGAGACGATCTTGCAAGCGATTTTTTAATATGTTTTGAAGTTTCAATTACATCACGTTGGCTTTGACAACAACATACAACGCGCACCCGATATACATATACATATATATCGTATATATATACGACTATAGGAGGTAGTACCTTGTGCCTTGCTTGTTATGTATGTATGTATGTGTGTGTGTGTGTGTTTTTTTTACGTAAAACTCCGTAGGGAATTTAATAATACGAATACACCCAGTTGGCAACACTGATGTGATGGGCAATAATTAATAATTTTTACAGATTGCCATCACAAAGACTGCGCGAAAGGGTTGAAAAGGATTCTGCGGTTATCATTGATTACATTATTTTCTATTAGAATTTTTATTATCACATCAATGCACTAGTGTACTTTTTTGCTTTCTTTCTTTGGTTGCGATAAAAAACATCGAATGGTTTTATCGCATCATTTGGGAGTCGTTCCATCATCAGTGGGTCTATTTGACCGTGAAACCAAACCGTCCGAAGATATTTAACAAGGAATGTTCCGGTAACCGGAGGAGAGATACCGAAGCGGTTACGCCTGACCGGACCAGTGGCAAATTGACTGACCAAAAAGCGCGGCTTTGTGTGTATATATATATATACATACTCACCCTCTTACAAATAAGGGCTAACCGATAAAGCACTTTGATATCATTTCTCTATAATACGATTCAAGTAGTGATGTGCTGTTGTTATTTTTAATACGCACACATATGTTGATTGGTTAGAAGAAGAAGAAGAAGAAGAAAAAGCAAAACTTTAGTATTTTATCAGTATCCCCAAGCGAGAGAGAGAGAGAGAGAGAAATAAAGGATCTGGTCGATAGGTCGACTATTAGTTGTCATCGGTTATTGAAAGTTATGTATTCCGAACGAATCTTATAGAGCAGCCCTCTATTCTTATGGTCAACACTGTCCACCCTCTTCCCCATAAATGTAATAAGCCAATATGACCGCCCGTATACAGGGTTGTAACTTATAATTTGAACAGGCCATTGATGTCTCGAAAATCTTTGATGATATTTTCTGGTAATGTGCTCAGTCGATAACCACAACTTATAAGGGCATTAGGTCTCTGGATATTTGAAGGGTGCAACACACACACACACACACACACACTTCTTTTCATTAGATCAATAATAGGGGATGATGTTATGATGCGGATTATTCGATTGACAGATTTATGAAATATATATTTAAGTAATTGTGAATTTTCAACCATTTGATTGTAATAATCAATCCATGACAAGACAGGACATTGTTGTCATCAAGACATCAATCTTGTTGTCCATTTGAATCCATATGTCATGTGTTTTCGAAACACTATTGTGTGTGTGTTGTATGTATGTATTACAGTTACAACAATAACATGTATATAATTATTGTCAGATGTTACCGACCCGACCCGACTCGACTGTCTGTTCTGTATTCTGTTGTTCTCGATATTACCGATATATCTGCGTGTCCCTTCCGCCGCCCTCACTTCGGCAACGAACGACGACGACGCGACGGTGTCAACTGCCGATAGAGCAGCATCCGGTTCCGGCCACAGATCAGCTGCTTATTATTTGGAAACAAAACAATAACATGGTGATTAGGGCTTCGGATTATTACCAAAGATACACCCACCACACTTTTGCGGCTGCATCCAGAAATTAATAATATCCGTCGACAAAAAGAAATAAAATCCCGAGCATTAACGTCGTCTACAAAGACAAGCTGTGTCGCCCGCTACTATATTTCATATATTGTCCACTGACTGAGGTTTCTGCTACTCGGTGCCGGCCACCAGATAACCAATAGACAGCAATAAACCTCTTTACGGCCACGGCGTGTCCATGGGGTGTCATTTCGACCGCAAACTCTTATACCATCCAAGTTACAATAAGGGTTACAATGGCTTGGAACGAAAATACGGATAGTAGAGAGACAGTGGAAGAATGTCCCTAATCCCTATATCGGAGGCTTATTGGCTCTGACTACGTTTACACTATACCAATGCTTATATTATTATTATTATTCTTATAAGAAAAAGAATACACCCTCTCGCAACTGAAAACTGTCCTGTAAACGTGCAACGTCCATATAAGCTATCAATGACGTCAGAGACCAACATTGGCAGTAGGTCCACAACATGTAATAGCCAGAAGAAAAGGGATACTTTTATAAGCCAAATAGTGGGCAGCGAAGGGGGAAAGGGACAGACGACAGTCGAATTGCCCCAACATATAACAGATATGAAAGTGCCACAGAGCAGGCTGGCCAACGTAAGAATCGCTCGTAAAACAATCTATAAAGTTAATGTGCCATAGAAACGTAATGCGCCAAAAATTGGTTACTTTTGCGTCTGGATGTTTGGTGGTACATATAATAGCACCGTCGTCGTCGCGGTCCATCGACAACGGATTCATCACGAACGCACATTAAATCATCATCATCATCTAGTTATTTATGGTGTTCCTAGTTTAGCTACTTGTATTTAATTGTTTTTCCAATTAGTACTACTTAATGCCAATACTTGTTTCCATCGCTGACACTTTATCGCGCCAATTAGAATACAAATTTATTTCACACCCCGTGTCTAAGCCTCTCCAGAGTGCAAATTGATAGAGGTTTTTTTTGCGAGTGTGTTGGTAACATTGGTAGTTACAGGTCGAATGCAATTGACAACGTTACCAGATTTACAACTCATACACGCGATAACCATTGCGATCGGTAATAAACCAACGACCGGGATTACCACTCTTACCAACGACGCACTTACGGCTTACAATCGCTTGTTCTATGATTGTTTCAAACGTATTGGCTTGTTCACCATCCTTCTCTTTCACTTTTCACTACGCGTACGTATGTGTGTATATGTAGGTACTTGAAAATTGAAACATTCAAACGATAACAGAATAAAATTTTGACCGGAAGTTTATATACATATCTCAAATCTTACTTCTCTAGGGTTTTTTTTTTTTTAATTTAACAATTAATTGTTGATTAAATTCGCAATAATAAATGAATGAATGTAATAAATAATGGTATTTTGAAGTGAGGCAACCGGTCAAAAGTTGAGTCCATTTGCGCAATGCAAACATCGTAATTTAGTGCCCTGGTAATAGCTATCAAATACAGACAAACATTCGAATATATTTATACGCAAAACAAAAACGAATGTTCGAAAATATGTTTGCGCGCTCCTCTATGGGCTACTTCAAACGTGCCAGGGCTTTATTGGTTGATAATTGAGACTGGATTTATGTTACTAGATCACCAAATGGCATTAATATACGCTCGGTTTATCGCTGTGACATTGTTACACACACCAGCTGACAAAATGGCTAAAACCAATTTTTAAATATCATATAGTACATACATATGTATGTATATGCTGGTACTGGCTTTTTAATATTTTGTTTGTTTTATCATAATTCAGTTGTATCATCAGTAGCTCAAAATACGGATAAAACAAAGTCTATATACCTAATTAATTTGTGTCTGTAGGTATTGTTGGCAACGAAATAAAGTAAAAAAGCTCCGGTTACAAAAAAAGACGGAGAATAAAAATATTACAGGAAAAAGATTATAGTGCGCGTATAAGGGCTTTAGTCGGTACAAATCCACGGCAATTTTAAATATAAAATATTCTCCTCTTTGCGAGAAGTGTATTTAATCTTTTTACTTTTTAGTTAATATAAATTCAACCCAACCCCTGGACTAATGTGTATATTTCTCCAACAAACGATTAAAGGTTTTGTCCACTCTTTTACCTCTTACCTCTCACCCCCCCCAACACACTCCATATCTACACGTAAATTACATTTCATAACTTAAGGAAGGCTTTAATACTAATTTTCCGACTTAAACTTTTATGTCGTTTTACAGTGTATACATTTGGAAAAAAAAATCTTCTCTATTTTTGTAAAATTCTACTCGCATAAACTGCCTCCCCCCCCCCACTCCTCCTCTCCCTTCCCTTCATATATACATATATGTTTGCATCTACATTCAGTTGCAAATCGGCATTGGTGTAACATATTGTCTGGTGGTCATATCGATATATTATCACCATAATATACAGCTCATTGGGTTTGTGGTCGCACTGCAGGCGGCCATGCCAAGAGAAACAACGTCCGATCAGTGAAATCGATTGTTTGCGACAGTTGTCAAATCGACACAACATCGGGTGCAAATGTCTCTAGTCTAGAGTCGTCCAATATCCGCTTATTCTCTCTGTCTATTTATGCACCAGATTTATTATTGTACCAAGTCAATGAAGTCGGTTAATGAGGATTTGAAACGCGCAATATAAATATATATTTTCGATGTTTGGTGGGTGATTGTAGTCATGCATGTCATAACCGGTCGTGTGTGTGTGTGAAGCTATTAATCGTATCATTGAAGTACCCGATTGGTTTGAATGATGAATTTATTAGAGTGAACCAATCGATGATATTGTAGTGAAGCATATGCGTATGGCTGGTTGTAATAACAATGATGTGTGTGTGTGTGTGTGTGTGGTAACAAATGTATGAAAGTTATTAGTATAGTAGCATTAGATCTCGTTTGGCACATTAGTTCGCCATAAGTCATCAATAAAAGTGATGGTGGTGGGTCCTGTAGTCGAACAAATGGCCAAACATGGCAATAATTATATATCTTAAGAGTTTGCTGGCTATAGTCTAGTCCATTAGCAATGGCGCTTGGTGGCGGTATCGGTCACGTGATTAACGGCGTAGTTAGTGCCCTCTACTTTCATATTTATTGCCCAAAATATACTTTATCGCCGCCATATGGCCGTTGCATTTGTTTCGCTACAACAAGTCTCAACAAAGTATACTACTATATTTATAAATATTAAATTATATTACTGACCACACACTGTAATAGGTGTGCCCCCATTTGATTATTAATAATGTTTTTTTACGGTTTTCACACCCCCCCAGGCGCGGAGGTGGGGATGCATTGCGATAATAATTAGTCATACCTAATTAATTACTGCAACGGAAGTGCAGTTTTTAATTATTTCACATTTGTCTCTTAGGATTTATATTAGTATTAGAATAATAATGACATTTTTAAAAAATCACGTGAATCTTTTTGTGCATCAAAACTATCTTCTATTTAGCTTTGAGTCGTAATGTATGGTAGATTAGATACTGTAAAGTTATTCTTGTCCCCCACATAATCCTAATAAATGATAGTATGTAGTATACGTTCAATAAAAAATCAGGTAGCCATAAGTTTTCGTCACTTCCTGTATATTGTACCTACATATGTATGTGTGTCTCTTAAATGGATGTGGATTGAAAAGAATTAAGATCTCTTTTATACAATATGTTACGAAATATACCTATATTAAGTCGGGTGTTGAATCCCTCAGTTATTGCCGAGATCCATTGGGCGATTTTATGATTTTTTTTTTCTTTCACGGCACACACTACGAACTAGCAGCAGCAGCAACAGCAGCAACGTCGCATCGCGTACTAAGAGACATCAAGTCTTAAAAATTTTATGTTGCTTTTATTACGGAGAAATCCTTAGGAACAATATGACAGTTTTGTCACCATCTACGGCGAATAAAACAAAAACCAGTGCCTTTGGTCCGTAAAGGTGATTCACTTTTGCGGCGGATTCATGGCCACTTTTTGATACATTTAGATGGCACGTTGCTAAATTATCTCTAGTACTAAAAAGGCTATATGTTGTGGATTATTGATATTAAACAAGATCTTGATGCTAAAACAACCGGATATATAGATATATGTACGTACTTTGGATAAAAAGTGCACATATATAGTATATAGTACAGTATGGGTGGTTTGGGAGGGACATACATGCGAGGAGTGGGGAAGGGGGCTATTAATTACAGCGTAAACATAATATTAAAGTGAGATGACCGAGTGTTCCAGCTTAATATGATTAGACGAAATATGAATAGTATACCGTTTAGTATAGTACGCGACGGAGGCTATTTATAAAATATGTTATGGCATATACTACACAAACATATGAAAGATGCATATCGAGAAGCCATATAGTCATAAAAGCGCCCTATTATAAATATCACGGACCACCCAACTAGGCAGATCATTAAGAATATTATTCGAATAAGCCATGTGGCATGTGTTCCAAACAACACAAAGATCAATGAAATTAAAAGTCTACATGGTTATTTGAATAGAATCATCATATTTATTACTATTATTAAGAAATTGCCGCGCGTAGCGGAAAGAATTGAAAGATATTTAAATCAAGTCGTCGTCGTTGGCGTTGGCGTCGTTGGCATCGTTTTTCAATTGGGTGGTACGCATAACAATCAGGTGTTTTATTTAATGATCGCTTCTACAGGGGGTTCGAACTCAAGACCCTTCACACCTATTAAGCTTTGTGTAAACGCCGTTGTCACCGATAAGCGGTACGTACAGGCGGGGGCGGAGGGAAAAAAAAATCAGAAATTCACAAAACGGAACCAGCAAATTATCGTTCCACCCCAAGTGTAAAACGGTTCACCGGTTCGACAAACAGTTATAAGATATCAGACGACAAGTTACGAATTTTTAATCGAACCGCAAAGAGAACACAAACCCCTATTGTATAGGTTTACGCGTTGATAAATGTCTGCGCACAGATTGACATATCGGTCATTGCCTTAACTAGGTTACCGACACACCCCAAGGCTAACAGAAATGTGGGGAATACCACAGGATTACCTGCTGCTTCCCTTCAAGAATGCCAAAATCATTTCTCACAGCGTACGCGTATGACTCTGATACTGAAGCATATACATAGAAAAGCAATGAAAGAATTACACAGGATAACGTGTGCTAACTTCATAGACGCATCATCATCATTATCATCATCACATCAGTGTGTGAAGCAATGTCTACTTTGATCAGCAACGGATTAGCAGGTCGAGAAGCTTTGAAAGCGGCCACGCCACACGTGCGCCCGCGCGCGCAACAGAGATAGTAAGTGTGCTATGATTCTATGAAATATTAATGCATCGAAAGGTAATGGAATAAATTAATTTCTGAAAGCGATATTTCGGATGGTGAATATACTGAAACCCGGATTAGGATGCATCGAAACAGGATATTAAAGAGAATAGTTAATCAGTGCAGACAGTCACCCTATATATATATGTGTGTGTGTGCCTGTGTGTGTATGACTAAAAGACTCTCTCCCTCCCCGATACAACGGGCAGCGGTCCGGGAGACTGCCGAAAGAATACACTGATTTGTGAAATGTTAGTTAGCTGCGCTAAATTGACTATTTTTATCAATTTCTTTCAAATCAAAACTGTTTGTGTGCGAAGCTAATTCAACTAGCAACAGAGCAATAATTTAATTTGTATTTATACGTGTAGTACTATATGGATTTCTTCAGCTATCAAAGCGAAATTTGTTGTAAGGCGCAACAATTTCGTTCCTCACCCCCTCGCCCCCTCATCACGACTAAACTAAATCAACGTTAAAACATAATGACAAAAAATCTAAATTGCGATTTTTAAATTACGTTTCCTTCAGCGGAAGGGTGGGAGGTACAGGGCAGGCCTCCGAAATGATATGGTGCCCGGGGCATTTTTAATTTTCAAGAAATGATCGCGAAGTATGTTAACTGTCTCCATCTACCTTACTAATAATCAGACAAAGATAGCGGTTTTATCCCCTCATTGTGGCTCTCAGTCATGGCAATCACTGCTTTTTCCATGCTTGATCAGACTCCTAGCCGAGGGCTAGTCTCACGAGAAGTGCTCTGGAATTGTGGGGGGTGGGGGGGGGGGTGTGGGAAGAGACATCACACACACACACGATAGTAGAGACACCTCTTATACTAATTGGAGTGATGCTTTCTATGCAGATTCTCAGTCCGCTGCTGCACCTTTCGCCCGCTGGCTGAGCGCGTGTATTAGAATTGCTTGCCACTCGTTGGCGTTCTTGTCGCTAGTATTTTTTTTTTTTTCCCTTTTTAATAGGAGATTTATTTTTTATTTTTTGTTTACTTCATCAAGAATGATTTCCATTTGGTTATCGTAAATCTATTAATTACAATGAATTCCCACGATATTTTTCACGTATATAACTATATATATATTGTTTCCTTATAGTCAGTACAATATATACTAAGTGTAATCATCTGTTTTACCGACACTATACCGTAAGCATAACACACACACACACATGTATGATGGCACATTAGCATACAATACACTTTGCGATGAGCATGGCTACCTAATTACAGTAAGATTACATTTTAGAATATATAATAATAATTATCATCCGATCTCCTCCGACGCGGTCACGCTTCGTTTACAAATAGAAAAAAATTATTATTCCACATTGCAGTATTACTGATTTCTAACTATGTATCGTATAAGCAATTGGATATATCTACTACATATGTACATACATATACTATGTAATATATTTCACAAGTGAATTGTGTTAAGAATATTCCAATCCAACTTCAGTGGTGCGATTACAGTGTAGAGGCTGAGGAGTGCGGCACCGGAGGAGGGATGGAAAATCGTGGAAACAGAATAATAATTCAGGGGGTAGGACATGTGTTGCCACGCGTGGCTAACTCACGAATTAACATTACTTGCTCTGTTGGGTCACGCCATTTGCAGGACACTGTGCAAAATGTCTCACAGTGAAATTCTAAGGGGGTGAGGGGGGGGTGGCTTTGGAGAGGTTAAAAAACGTCACTCATTTCCATGTATGCCCTCTGGTTTTAATTGCAGTGACTCTTAAACTGTGTTTATTATATTTTAATTTTCTCGTCTATGAATGCTACACTGAGCTCTGATTGGTAGAGTGTTTATGACGTCATCAGCATATATGTATGTATGTAATTTGGTCTTGAGTTTAAATGTTATGTATTATGATGTGCACTCGGCAGTATTTCTAAGTTGCGACTAAATTAAATAAATATTTATTGTTGGAGAATCAACTGCAAATTAATGCATCTCAATTGTTTCGTTTCACAATCATTCTTTCACATGGAAATAAAACAACGGTATCTAGGTTGCGATCGAAGCGCGCGTTGAAATTAAATTAATGTCCTGATTAAAACAAATGAGAATAGATGCGATTTTTTGATTTCTAACTCTCTGCCACTAGAACGCAGCAGCGGGTGTCTTCCGGTTTCAATTGTTCTTTCGTTTGCACATGATATACAGCAACAAAAAAAAGAAGAAGAAAAAAAAACAACCAGCTGTTGAAGAGCACAAAAGTACCAGACGAAGAACAATTGATGAATACGCACACATTTATTTTAAATAGTATACATATATATATATATATATATATATATATATATATATATATATATATATATATATATATATGGGTAATACTTTGATGACTGTGTGAGAATCATTTTTTTTTAATGTTTTAATTATATGTATGATGGATTTTTAATTGTGGTAAATCCAAGTATTTGATATGAAAATTATTGTATATGATGACAGTGTTTCCGGTCTGACCGAAGGTAACAGTAATTTAATACACTTAACAAACACAATCAAAACCCTAAACCATTCAATAAATTCAATACCGTTCAACAGGTTGCTACAAGTTCCCTTTTGAGGTAAAGAATTTATTTTTAAGGGATTCTTTCGGGTCGATCGCTTCGACAACGTCCCTTGTGCTCCCTTACTGAAAGCTGTGAGACCGTCAAACCGCCCCTACCAGAGCTTTAACAACGTGTTTCCGATCACAGAAGCTTTTTCACTCCGCTACAATAGCTCTAACGCTCAACGGCATTCGTGCTCTCGCAGCAGTTTAACAACTTTCCCCAAGCAAACACTGTAATCGCTAAACATAGTAGGATACGGATTTGTCGAACTGGTCGAACAACATCGGCAACAACTGCAAAGTGTTCAAACAAACACCTAAATCGATCTTACCAATTCTGGTTCGGTTCGTTTCGGTATTCAGTTTGCTGAATATATAGCTATACCTCTGTGAATACAGCAACAGGTTGTTCGAACAACTGACTGCCGATAGAAAAAAACTGACTGTCGATTCAATACCCCGCCCCTTCTGCACATTTGCATTTTATTTCGCAACGTCACAGCAGCCAATTTTAGATTCTTGACTGTGTGAATATTTCTTTTGAAATGCTCAAAACTTATTTCTAAGTAAATGATCGACAGATGGTTATACCACCGGTCATTATTAGTATATTAACGTAGGATACACTATGGCGCGTCAAGATTAAACATCCCGTAGATGAATACGAAAATTATAAGAAAACGTTGTTATAATAATAATAAAAAAAAAAATATTGGTATTTACTCATAAAAATACATGTAATTTAGTGATCTATCTGATCTTCATCAGCGCAATGATCTATAGATCTGTGCCTTTAATACACCGTTCGTATTCAGAAAACACAACGCACTAATATGATTATAATGATAAGTCACGTCATATGTTATTGATAGCCCAACATGATTGGTTGATCATTAGCAATAATCAATCAACTAGGAGGGAACTGGAACGCCCTTCGCGGCACCGCGATCAGGATGGGAACTAAATACTAGGCTAGTCTAGGACTAAACAACTGGAAACTCTGTTGGGAGGTACCATCATTTTTCTTTCTTATGTTGAACACATTCAACTTGTGCTCGAATATGTTTTGCTACATTTATGCGTCCAAAAAATATGAAATCCTACCTTATAGCAGCTAGAGGAACACCAGGCAGCAACCCCCATGGACTTCTGGATTTTGGATTGGCACTCGAAACGCACTAGCACTCCCGAAAACCGCACACTACACCACGCATCGTCTTGGGTAAACAATCATTCCAGACATAAGAAAATCGTGTCTTGTAAGGCGATACAAATATACAAAAAATCCATGTAAATAACAAACGATTGCGGTCTGATTTATATGAAAATCTCAACAATAACCACTAATAGTAACTTTGGAGATGTTTATTTATTTAAAATCAACCTCATTTCGTTGTAGTTTCATAATTTACCTGCGATTTCACACAAGACATCCACTAGACACCACATTTTACACCGACTACAACGAAATAATAATCCAGTCAAACATGTTTAGACCAGGGGTTTTCTATTGGGATTATATTCGTTTTATAAGGTTCATTATTGCTAATTTTGTTTATATAAGTATTCTGATATTTGTATTAAAATTGGTTTTTGTAATCGATATTGGACCTTCTTGTATTTCCCTAAAACGGCAATGCATTATTTTATTACATACATAACATCATGTCTATTCCCATAATATGGGGTGGCAGAATCCTTTTTTACATTTATTCATATTTTGATGGGAGATTGAGAATATTATCTTTTTTGGGATAAAATTTGGGTTTGCCCCATTACCAGAACGCGATTCGTTCTAAAGTGTATCTGAAGTTTTGTTTGTATTGTTTTGAAAATGGTTATTAGTTATTTGGAGTAATTCTATGTACTCATATAGTAATTTGGATTTGAATCCATTCGTTCACAGATCATTAGAGAGGTTTGTGTTTTGACGCTCAAACCTTTCTTCCGTGTTCAATTAAGTATTACAAATCTGTACTCCTCCCTAATATCAATCAGACTCTTATGTCATTAACAAAAACAAACCCAACGGCACTCTATCACAAATTGATGATCGTAAGACGAACTGGGCCTCGAGTATCGCGCGGTTGCAGCCGTATACTTAGCCGCAGAGCACGCGCCTCTCTACGCTCAATACTTGACTTCCTCACGGTAATGTGATTATAATTACAAAGTCTGATAATCTCAAATTCGAGTACCCAAGACGCCCACAAAAATCAAAAATTTCTTAGTGTTGTTCTGTTCGGCTTGATGATGCCTAGCAGGCATAAACTTTATAATAAATTGACAAAGAGATTCCAGGTTTACCGGCTAATGTGATTTTATTCTACTATATATTACTTGCGTGAATCTTTGATTTGATATTTATACCTATATATATATATATAGTTAATCAAAAAAAAAAAGGGCCATGTGCTACGTAATCATCATCATTATCATCATCATATTGATAAAGCCCTTTCTTTTGTGCAATGATACGCGATAAAAGACATCGATCTTGCAAACGCTGTTTAATTTAATTGCAGTTACACTGCCATTTAACGGTGACATCTCCAACACTCGCCTAAAAGCGACCAAGTTATTTCTTTTTTTTTTGTTGCCGCCATTTCTCGTCTTCGATGTCTAGTCTAATCACAAGATCACCCCGAAGATCTTCGGGATGCGCGCCATGTCATTCGTGGTGACGTCTGCTGACGAGCGAAAAACAATTATTCGAACTGCCAGTTGCATTGATGCCGAAATAATTGAAAAACAACTTTATTTCTTTCATTTCTTTCCTCAAACTGATATCTTTTCGACGTTATTCTATTTTTATATACGTATATATAATTATATACATATTTATGCATTAATAAATATTTTGCGTATATTAATTCAATAGTTATTAAAACGCGCTTTTACATATTTAGAAATATCTCCTAAACGGAAAGATTTAGAAGAAAGTTTGTTATAACATAAATTGAAGATATTCTTACGTAGAATAACTTTGATTCTGAAGTATTTTTTGTAGAAAAATCCATTTACCACATATCTGGATGTATAATCCAGCGTTTTAAAAATCAGTTAAGACGCGTACATGTTAACCCTTGTAAGACAAGCCCTTCAATACAAACATATCACCTGCCCTTATGCAAATTAAGTAACCGATGTATTTTTAAACACATGCTTCTCACATTCAATCATTGCATTCATTTTTTTTTATGGATACAAAAAAAGAAATGCCACCTGGACGTTATCCGGTTTTCTGACGATTCAAATTCGATCGTTCGACTTATCATTTATTTCCATATCGCATGATTTTCAATTGTTTATTTAAAATATTCATAGACATTTAACCAACTGTAGTTTCTGGTTTAATATTATGCATATATAGATAATTGACTGTGTGTGATTATTGAAGCATCCTGTGTTGGTTGGTATCTTTGTTTTACAAGATAACAAATAATGACACTTAATACTATGTTACATATAAAAATTATTCAAGTGATCTACGAGTATTTATTTTTTTAATTATGCCATTGTAATGTTACGGCATGTAACTTTAAATTTTTTTATTTTTTTTGTTCTTATTTTTATATCAGATAATTTTTATAAGATGGTTTCCGTACGATTATATTTATAATTGTTTTATGTTCAACAAAGACATTTGCTAGTTTAAATAAAAGGTTATTATGCACATTGCTAAATTTGGGGTAAGATTTTTTTTATCCACCCAGAACAAAGCAATTATTAGAGGGTGAGAAAATATTATTTATATTCAAACTATATCTAATTCGAATTTATGTTTTGAATATTTTAAGATTTAAAACAACAATAGATGCCAGTTTCGCCTAATACAATTATTAATTACTGTCATTTCAATATAATTAAATGGTTGGTACCCCTTATTATTAAAATTTAAAAAAATCTTTTGTACTAGCACCCCACATAATATAATTTACACTTTTTATAAGACAAAAAAAATATATATATATATATATATATATATATATATATATATATATATATAATTTTTTTACTTTCTTATACGACGTAATAAGTAAGGATTGTAATAATGAAAAATTCGATCTCGAAATAGCGTTTTTTGACCTTCTTTTTTGTTTAATTAACAAAATACTTGAGATAAAAGTTGTAGATAATATAATTCTAAGCAACTTTTATTTGAAATATTTCTTTATAACTTTCGCCGTTTTAGCAACAATTAATTAAATAATTTCTAAATTATAACCCACATTCAAATCCTGTAAAGTAAGCAACCCGCAATCGAATATTATACATTATAAGTAAAGCAAGGGAGTAATATATAAATCTATGGACAATATATGGTTTTAACTTGTTACACAGCCAAACTAAAGGCAAAATATGAATTTGTTCAAAAAATACGAATATTCAACCGATTTGAAGTCGGCTAACTTTGTCGCAACTTGAGCGTCTAATAATTACTTACAGTGAAGCTTTTTATCCAGTTTTAGATGCTTTAAATACTTATGATTGCGATTAAATATTTATTTAAATAAGTAATAAAATATCAATGCCCATGCTTGGTTTTTATAATTAACAATAATAAAAGTAAAATATGAAAAAGTAAGAAAGCCCAGTGCAAGACACTACAAATGTTTTATTAGACAAAGACGTGGAGGGGAAAAAATATAACTTTTGATTGCCCAGGTTTTGTGTGTACTATAGTATAATGTGGCCAACGGTGATATTTTATATGGAAAACAATTAACCTATTAATAAATTTCCCAGCGTCGTATTTACGACGGTGAATGAAGGAATTATGAGTGTAAGAAGTGTCATAAACCATTGTTATCGTATAAGGGTGAATATGTTTTGATCACGTAACTGCATTTTATGCGTAGTGTTATACACAAATCGATTCTATAGTATAACTTGGATTAGTCATCTCTGCACTCCTGCTCATGTATCTAACATTCAAGGCTTTATAACTCAAAAACTAAAAAAGATAATAACCTTTACTAAGCACCATTCGATTCTCTATACTTTTATACATATTTCATCATTTTTTTGTTTAAATGAAAAAAATAATTACAGCCCATACTAACAAAATACTAAAGATCCACAAAAAATGAACTTAGGCTAACTTTGAGTAACTATAACTCTAAAACTAAAATATGCACTCACTTTTACTTAGCACTATTCAATTTTTTGAAGTTTTTTACATATTCTACAATTTATTCGTTTAAATAAAAAAATTATTACAGCCTATACCAGCAAAACACTAAATGTCCACAAAAACGAACTTAATCTAACTTCAAATAAGAATAACTCTTAAACTAAAATAAGCACCAACATGTACTTAGTGTCATTAAATTACTCATCCTTTGTTCTACTAGTCTTATTGTTTTAGATGCTGACAAAAATGTATTAAAGCCGTAACAACTAAATATCATAAACTCCGCAAAACTATTTGTAAAGTCAACCGTTGCAAACAAAGAAAAATGAGTACTGTATTATTTTTATGCAACTTTTTTTTATTCTGTCAGTCTTTAATCTCCTCATATTCAAAACAATTCTAAAATGAACGGAAACTTCATAGGATGAGTCCATGCATCAACATCCTATGACATATGGTATACATATGATTATAGTACATTAATACTTTATATTAATAACTCTGCTTATATTGTTTTCAATCTAAACTAGCGCAAACATAACATTTCTCAAACGTAATTCTACAAATTGTTGAAAACATATTAGAATACATCGTGCATCACGTTCAATTGGTCATAAAACCGCAATAGATTTTTTCACAAGAAAGAACTCTTAATAAAAGTTGTAAACCATTTAATTATCTTCAACTTTTATTACTATAAAATTTTCGATTAGTTAACCCCGTTTTGAGTTACCGTTAAATATGTGTAAATATATCCACGTGAGCACTAAATACCAAAATAAGATATTCAAATAAAAACACAGGAAGTGTTTTTACTGTGGTAAGATTGAAAGATTCCGATGAATTTACATGTTTAACCTTTCGTTAAAAAGAGACAAAGCATGTTTAATCTAGTACTAGCAATGTGTTATTTATTTTACTGCCTATATTTTCTATGGTAAATAATCAATACGAAACTTCTGGCACCACCTATACTTGATTATTAGAAAGTTATTAAAATATATTGATATTTCTAAATATTGTTTAAATATATAGTTAAAAATCATTATTTATTTAGTTATTAATTTTATACATATTTGGGAATTTTTAAACAACTTTAAACAAGTTTTTGAAAATTTGACAATTACTAATTAATCAAAACGAGACTTCTGGTTCCATCTACTAATAATATATGAACTTGAATTATTTATATTTATTAAATATATTGTTAAAACACATCGCAAAGTCGGGGATAAATTATTTTAATTTTTTTAGAACCCTTTAAAAGTTTCTTCCTATTTTATTTGTGTGTCTTAAAAGATATAATAATTTATTAAATACCAATTGAATATAAAATAGATATTTTTTAAATATATAATAAAAATATCAATAATTTTTTATAGTTTAAATAAAAAATGATTGCAAGTCTGAACCATATCTATAAATATGATTTTAAATTGATTTTAAGTGAAAATTGTCGTTTAATTTGCCCGGGAAAGAATAGTTAAAATTTGAATGACAAATGAATATTTTGTTTAGAAGTTTATAAATGATCTATTTGGTGTTGGTAACGTCCAAAAATGATGTTGACGTTTCGTTTTTAGATGGAGAGATGTTTAAATTATCTAAGTCTCCCCTTAGTATATTCACCAAGTGAAAAATCAATCTAAGTAATTGTATATTCATGCATTTAAATCTTCTGAATAAATTTATTGCGTTGGGATAACGCAGGCTATCGTTCTGCAAGCTTAATTTCAATTTTGGCTGCAAGATTCGCATAATCCTTTTCTTTAATTTATTTCTGGATTCATTCCGTTAAAAATTAAGTCTTCTCTATTGATTTTCACCCAACAGTGGCGGCACTGTTTATTTTCACACAATTATATTACATTTAGCTCTAGAATTAAACAATATGTTTAAAAGAAAGAAGAAAAAAAATGGTAAACAGTGTCCAGACGCCAGTCATTCAGATGTGCATAGACCTATAATTTATAAAATCGATCGTGTATGATAAAATATTAATGGATAACAAATGAAAACAATAATTATCTTGTATTTAGTGTCTGAATCGTGGGTCAAAGTGCCCAAAACGTAGACACACTTTTTTTTTCGTCGATTATTTAAATGAAACAAAATTAAGTTAATAACGATTATCACCCAACTATGATCTGTGAATTCAATCAAATTGAATGACAAGCGTTGTCGGCCAAATCGACAGGCGCAAGGATACCCAAACGCGCCTAAACTAGGCGTTGTTACCACGACCGTAGCTCGTCCGAAATGGACATCCCTTGGCGCAAGAGAAACATATAAATACTTAGAAGCGCTTAAGTATATGGTACTTGATGTCACTTGAGCTGTTGACAAAGTTACGAAGTGCCAAGTCATCTTTATAAATTTTAAGTTATTTATTTTTTGTTCAATTAAATTATTTCCAATTTTGTATTCAGAGAATAAACAATAACCCGTGGTTTTTCCTCTCTCTCTCGCCCCGCAAAGCACTAATCCCCGGAATAACACTCCATGTGTCCAAAACTATACCTATCTACCAATTTTAGACAACGGCTAGTATTATTACAAATAGCTTTCCATCCTGACGTCCCGGTAATCCTGCAGGACTTACGGCCCGTCAATGTCATTTCTTAGATTAGCCCTACAAATACAGAGACAGCGGCGTTGCTAGTTACATTTCAGGACCGCTACAAACTATTACTAACTAGGCCAAAAAATTAACAACTACAATTTTCATACATTTTAAACCACATCTAAAACGCTTCCAAACTACAAGAGAAAAACATTCAAATGCAAACCCTACTACACCAATCATACCTCGGTCACGCATACTTCAAGTGACAATCGCCGGTGACATATTTCTTTAAAAAAAATAGCTACTTTTATCAATTAAATAACGCTGATTTTAATTCCAAATTAATTTTTGCGATACACGCTCTAGTTTTTGAGTAATTAATATAAATCAATCAATAGTATTGATCTTTTGTAGTTCTGGTACTACAAATCTCGTTTAGATTTATTATGGATTTACACTATATGTTATAGCAAGTGTTTACCTGGATAACCAGTTTTTGTCTTTGTGTAACTAACTATAGTATATTAGAGTGTATTTGTAATTTTTATGTTTTGGGTGATATCTCGTAAATGATTGAAGTTACAAAAAAATATATACTTGTTAAAATTAAAGCAAATCATAAGATCTATAAGTTTTATTAAGCAGCAATTATTGTTAAAAAATCTGCACGAAAGATATTAAAGATTTGCATATAAGATACGTTTGAAATTGGTGAAAATAAAGGGCCTACGCCCTTTCGAAAACTAGTCCGTGGAAATACCCCCCTCAGCCTCCTCGACCCGCTATAATTCCCTATATACTGTCATACTATATACCCATTGCATATCCATTTATGATATATTAAGGCAATGATTAATTATTAGAATTCTGGGGTGGTGTTCCAGCCCACCCCACATTGGACGTCGGCCTGCTGTAACTAATGGTTCTGTCCGCTAGCTGTCACTAAGGTTCCATTCGCTCCTTCTTTCGAAATTTCACTGGCCATACATATACATACATACATACATACATACGAGTATAAGCTGATGATATGTATTTTGCACAACTGTCACCAACGCTACTCATATTGTCGTAGCTTTTGTTTTGCGACGGACATATTTGATAGAGCATATTATATTATAAGTTGGGAATCCTGTAGATATTGAAACATAATTGTGCAGATGAGACCTTTAGACTACAAAGTATCTTAAGACCATATACCTACATATGTCGTCAGCCGAAGACCATAATTCGCTCTAAATTAAATTCCAGCAGGTGTCGGACGTTGTCTTTTAAATATATGTACGTTAAACTGGTCTAGCAATCCAGTTTGTGTAAAGATCGAAGAAAGAATGCCACGAGCATTATGGCCGATGGCCGATGTCCGATGCGTTATTATTATTTATTACACTTTATATTAAATAATCACCTCACACCTTGTCTACACACGTGACGAATTAACTTTTTGTGTAATGCGCTCGGAGATACAACTGTATACAAAGTGGAGCGATATATTATCGGAGAAAGAAAGAAACAAAAAAAAAATGTACCATCCAGTTTGATTTCCGAAGAATGGAAGCTACGTTTCATTTATTTTATTTTTTCATTCTAATCTTTTCTTAAGAACTTGATGGAAGATTAATTGTTTACATTTCTACTAATATACTTATGAACAATAAGCCCCATTTCGAAATGTAACTCATAAACTATTTTGTATTTTCAATCAGTTAAAGATGGAATTAAAAAAATGTCTAGAGTGTTTTAATTTGCACTTTTAAATCAAGGTCGACCGATGGAATGACCCGATCTTATTTTCCAATCTCTAAAAAATGATTTCTGGAACTCCATTAGAACATACTTCCTTCTAAACTAATTCCACATTGAATTGGTTCAAATAAACACTTACTGAAGCAATATTTAAAATTATCTTTAGAAAATTGAAGATAACTGCCATAACTTAATTTTCTAACAACAAACATCTCGGTTATGCCTCCTAGGATTAGACTAGGACTTTTATCTTTTAAAACATTCAATTCCCTGGGTTGCATAGTCCAAATACAACACTACACTTCGGGCTCTATTAAGAACCTCTAGTGTTAGAGAATCTACCTAACAGTACTTCTGGTAAAATGGCCAGGATGCCTAACTAAGGTGTTTGACTAGATGTATGTTAGGAAATTGTTATTGCAACGAAGAGTTATGGGTTTTCATGGATTTATATACTTAAGTGGGCTGTTATATTTTCAACTCTAGATTAGATGGATTTGGAAATGGTTGACCCAATTTCCTCTTAAAAAATTCCAAAGTTTCAAATGTGACAAAATTAGTTCAGGTAAAAAAACAGAAGTAATTCAAAGACGTATTTGGTGTTGAGTTCAAAGATCAGTAGCTATTCGAGGAACATACGAAAGGTCATAAGACCAAAAATGACATGAGAATTTTTGGGTAGCCGTTAAAAAAAAAAAACTATTTATACATATATATATATGTATATATATATATATATTTGAGAATTATTAAAAGTGATTTATCTGTGTTGATAAACCTTTCAAGGTAAATATTGTTTGACTGGTTCACGGTTAAGTTAAACAAAGAATTTGTAAGTCAGTGTACGTATACGTATAATACTCGAACATGTAGTGTGTTATCACCGTGATATTGATTAAAGCAAGGCAAATAAATCATGTGAACCGTTTCATACAATATATCGTTCAGTTATCACCCATAGTAGAGTATGAGATGTGGAATATTGATAAAAGAAAATGTAATATAGTGAAACGGTTGTATGGAAAAGTGGGAAGTTTTGGTTTTAAATATCGTGCCAAGTTGGCAATCGCGGGAAGGGGTAAACACAACCCTTAAGGTGGTCACGCGACGGTTAAACAGGTATCTAAAGTTACCGGCCACCGGTAATAGCTTAAATGGCTTAAATGGTGGTCAACATTTTTATTCGTTGTTGTATAGAAAAATGCACAATAATGACGCGCATCTCTGAGATGAAAAATACGAGTGTTGCCAGCGCACGTTTATCAAATAGGATCACCCTATTAATTATTGGTATATATAATTTGAAATCCGTTTATAATTGGTATAAATACCAATCTTTATATAAATTGGTTTTGTTAAATTTCTTATGGAAAATGTATTTACAATACCGACGATACAAGTGAACCTTTAGCCGCACGGTGACGCGCTTCCTCGTCCAACACATCCACGCCGATATCTGCGCTCTCGTTCTGCGCTCCAAGTCGGGCTGCTTTGCTCCAGACGGGCTGGCAGTCACGTCAATTTCCTGGACGGGGCCCCCCTACAGCGGCGTACGTCGTAGGGGGCACCCGATATAAATCAAAAGCTACTGATAATATGGTTGCAATTATGAATGCGTCAAACTTGAATTTATGTGGCTGGTTCACCGTCGACTCCCCGCTGATTGTGAATCAGTCTTCACTATTACTTGTTTTATAACACATTATATTAGTTTGGTCGAAGCGCGTACTCACTCTTGGTTAAAAACCATGGTTATTTACTTGGTTGTGACTAGGGAGGGTGGGAGGGAGGGTTGGGAGGAAATAATTGAATATTAAACGATTGACAATTATGTACTACAACACTGTTACTTGTTGTTGTTGTTGTTGTTGTTGTGACATTCTTCTTTCTGTTGGTTTTGATTGCAATAAATTAAATGGAAACCCACACAAGTAGTTAGAGTACGTTGTTTTGGAGACGGCGTCCAAACAACGCGCTGCTACTGTTGCCTGGGAGAAACTTGCATTAAATATCGAAAAACTAATATGCAAAATTTGCTACTTAAACAAACAAATTAACGCGAGAGACGGGCCTAGAGGGGACGTATTACCGCGCGCTGTCTTATACGAGCGCGAATAAGAAGAACGCCCGCCTGTGGCACCGAATCCCGACATTTTACATATTCATTGACTATGTTTATGAAACTTATATTATCTTTAAGTCAAAGTTATTCTATCATTTCTGATGTACACATTATATATTAAGAATTGCTTCAGCTTGTGACGCCTTCGGCTTAAAACACCGCAACCACCAATGAATATTCTAAAATAATCATTCAAATTGTTTCATTATCAGTATTATTCTTTGTGTCGTTACTAATTTATTCTAGATACATTTAAAAATGTTATTTACATATTTATTCATACAACAATTTATACTTCAAACGGGGTGACAAATACCATAACTACCAATCTTCATTCAACTTCGTCATAATGATTCTTTGATTTATTTATAAATAATTCAATTAATCACTAAAGTTATAATAATTTTTAAAATAATATTGATTTCTAGTTCGATTTATAGCTAAACGATGGTGCCAGAAGTCTCGTCTTGATTAATTAGTGATCCTAGAAATATATATTTAAAATTATTCGTCGCTTGAGAATTCCAGTTCGTCTTTGTCTAACTGGTTGTGGTGTTGTTGTCTCTGTTCCACTTTGAAATATTTCTTGTTAGGGGCTAATATTTTATTTCCTTTGTGTGGTATGTGAAAAATATAATAAAAGCCCCCATTTTATTAAGGTATACGTCGTTTATTGGAAAGTTAAAATAAAAATTGAGGCCTTTTTATAACAGACACATTAAATTTAATATTGATGTATCATAAACGAATACTTTATAACGTATCGTTAACAGGAACGATATTGATGTAGTTTTTATGGCGTTATTCGATTGCCAGCCACAATTTCCCATCGTTCTTGGGCCGCAATATAGATAATACAGACGCTTATCTATATAGTGTTTTTTTAATTAAAGAAATTGTTGCATTTAATAACTTAATGATGGAGAGAACATCATAAAACTATATGAGAGGGCCTTTTCTAAGGAAGGGCACTATGCAAACTATCTACAACGGCAAAAGTTATTTTTCTTCTTAAAAATAAAAACATATGTTGTTGTTATTCGAACCAACAGTGTCATCGACCATCGTTAACACCTTAACATCGGATAAACAAGATACTTTAGCGATACTTGTTGCGGCTTAACGACTTTGCAAATATTCAATTTCAGATTATTTTTATGTGTCAATAACTTTGTTGTTTAAATACAAGAATGGTTGCGCGTTAAATAAATTATGTATTAAGTGACTATGAATTACGTTTTTTTTTTAATTTAATTTAATTAAATACGTATAGATACATAATAAAAAATCATACTAAGTCGAGAATAAAAAGTAAAGATAGTAGATTTTAGGTCCTCGCGAGTTCTCTATTAAAAGAAATTCCCGTAGGAAGTAAATACGCTTGTAAGGATAATTGCAATCAATCAACATCAGAAGATAGCAAGCAACACAAGAGTTGTGCTATATCTGATATTAAAATACCGTTTTCGTATAGCCGTGAGCGGTTTCACGAAAGATACGACTCAGAAGTTCTCAAACATACCCCTAAATCATTCAAACAAAACAACAATCAAATATTATTTATTACATTTAAATAAAACATCTTTATTACAATCATTTTTTAATAAATAAACTCCACCGTTTTTCTAAACAGTGTATCAATCAAACAAACCGAATTTTCTATTTGTCTAATAACATAATACACACAATTCAAGCGATTATAGTACGTAATGCGCAGTCTATTTCGATTTAAATTCGTTTGCGCACATCCCTAAAGAATCCACTGCGCACAGCACTCAATACGTACGTGTAATCGTTACAATGGCGTCACCCGCAAACAAATACGTGATTTAAATCAATAATTATCGGAAAACTAACGAATAGATCCTAAAAATCTATGTGTATATCGTCGCACACAAGTCTTAAGTAGATATAGTTCAATTTATAAGTCTGGATCTTAGAAATATAATAAGATATTCCAATTTGCAATATTGGTTTAATGTTAACATAGTGCGTGAGTTTACAAGGCTTATGGCGGATAGTAGTTTCGTTTAATTTTGTGTTTAGACGTTATGGATTACAGTGTTTGTGATGTGTTTTGGTGTTTTTTCGTGAACAATTGGTTTTGTGTATTGACTTTCTTGATGATGGGGATCGATCACGGGGGTTTGTCTTACATGGGAGGTGTTTTAAGATCTAAATGGTGAGTTTATTATTGATTTTTTATGTCTACTACCCTCATTGCTATTTGATGCCGGTAAGTGCCGGCTCGGTGACGGGGTCGCTTATATTCCAGCGGTGGTTTTTTTTTTTTTTCGGCGATATATCTCTATCTATAAATCGTTTTAATACATGTATAGTTTGTGTTTCGTTAAGAGTAAACTATACACAGTGTAGGGGAATAATGTTTGGTGCATTTTGAGATGCGCTGTTTCTCCTGTATGGTGTATGCGTGGTGAATTTTGATTGTTTATTAATTAGCCATCCATCACTTGGTTGTTAACGACCATGACGTAACGCACAAGCCGGTAAAACTGAAATCTGTAAGAAAATTGCTTTTGGCGTCTTGGCTTACCCCGAAACATATGCAAAAATATTTACCGCGTTTATAATATGGAAACTAATACAATAGCGCCTGCTAACTTTATATACATATACTCGTCCGTAGCGCACATAACTTGATAATATTAAGTAAATATTTTAAATTGTGGCGGCCGGGAGTTGATTGCTCGTCAGAACCGTCGGTTATTACAAATGATGGTTCAACGCGACGAGCGGTCAACGGTGTCAATACACAGAGTCGAACTTTTCACTTTTTCAAACAAATTACAACTAGTCTCTCTCTGGTGGTGCCTCACTTTCCGACAAATAGGTATGTATATCTATGAAACCTCCTACAAATCAACAATCTATAAATGAATTTAGTGATTCAATACACACTTATTAAATCACTTTTAACAAAATCTACTTTAGGATTTGATATTTTTTAAAGTTACATACTTCAATATGTAATCTCATATAAATTATTTACTGATTTAAGCATCTTTACCCTATGGTTTTATTAAGTTTGGTAAACAATTGCGTTATAAATAGAAAATAAATTCCATGGCCCTCTTAACAATGGTTTCCGTGCACTACGGTCCTGTTTCGATCAAGGTGGCCTCGCCACGGTGTACGAGCTACTGTTCGACATCCAACAATGATCCATAGATCTTTTTATGATGATGTATAGACAGATAACTTGAGATGAACATCTATTGTCCCGCGCACATCAAAACATGGCTGGTGAGATGATGACTGTCTGCATTTATTTATTTATTTTTATCATTCCAATGCCCACTTGGTGTTGAGTTTTGGACAGAATAATGACGTATGCATATTTTATGATCTTCACAATAGATTTATCTATTTTGTGTTTGCTTAGTTACTCGAATATCTGATTATAGAGATTTTTTATCTGAACAGTTGAAAGTTTTCAGAAATAAATCATTTATCTACATATATATATATATATATATATACCTACACAACGTGATTTCCTACCAAAGTAGACTCGTCTATTTAAAATAGTAAATTACTTGGGTTGGAGTTATTCATGTAATAAAATTAGCATAAGTATTCGAAACAATTTTGAATCTAAATATGTGTTGTCACAATTCTTAGAAGTATTTCATGTTTTTCTAAAATAAGTTGTCAGCAATTTGTCACTGGATAGTCGCGTTGTCCACACACTATCCTTTTCTTGAGTAGATCTTTGAGTGTGATAAGCACTATGCGTCAAACCGAAATCAGTAGAGTGAATCTGAATACAAAGTACCCATTAGGTACTGACCAAATGTTTGGACCAAACAAAAGACATTCTAGTTTCGATAGTAATTTCATTTATAGTCTACATGCATAAATGTAGTACGTGAAATCGTATAGATTGTGTTTTATTTTTATTCTTTAGTAGGTATAAGAAGAAAATTGCATAAATTAAAAATCCCGAGACAGTTGTTTTTAAGGCATTTCAACACGTTGTTAGTTGATGTTTCTACCGTTCCGCTGGCGCTAGTTGACACATCTATACTTGCGAATGTTCTAGTAGAAATAATCTAGTAAATTGCTACAGTAAATCAGTGTCTATTTATTTGACTACGAATGCAATTTGTACGTATTATACTAAAGCGTGCCGTCTCTTTCCTGGATGTCCTGGATACTGCTGGAGTATTGCAAAAAAATATGAAATTATTTAGTTTATGTTGAATTTTCATTTTCTCCAACTTTTCCAACTGCTTGCTACTTGCGGTGTCTTCTTCAACAGTGGCGGGTTCAAGTCTAAAATAACAGAAACTACACACTTAAAAATAATTTGATTAAGAGATGCATGATGTGTTTTATAACAGTGTAGGGCAATGATATCATTACGCTAAGTAAAAATCACATTTGTATATTGATTTATATGCGAGAGCTCTGTTGTCATTTCAAACACATTTATAAATCTTTAGCTTACGACTTACAGTGTATAATTAAGATTTATGAAAGCAGATTACATTGCACTAATAGATTTAGTACAATTGGTTATGCACATGGGGATTTTTTATTGCTTTACAAATGCATTCCGATAATATAATTAGTTTCTATTGTATTAATTGTTCTCTTCGCCTAAATATGTTTCTGAATTTATTAAACATTGATGTTTAAAAGAACGACATGCGAAATTTGTGATTACCAGTAGCCATGGTACTGAGTATATTTCACAATTATTATATACGGTATATATATATATATGTTATACTCTGAAGCACGTGCTCGAAAATTGTCGATAGTGTGGACGTGTAGAGGGCCAGCACAGTAGAGCCGTGAGCGGTCTCCGTGCCCTGTAATCTTACCCACTAATAGCATCATTACGCCATTTTGACCACCGGCATTGTATCAATAGGTATATACATACATACATATATATATATATACACTATGTACCAGTAGTTGTTTATGCAGACTATCTCAGGCCACACACAGATGAAGTTGTTACTTACTCTTACTATCTGATTTTTTATCCAATATGACACATTTTTACTACAATGCAAATCTAATATGACACTTTTTTGTTCCAATGTCTATAAAATCATTTTAGTAATACCCTTATCAAAAATCAATTATATCTATAAAAGTTAATTCACCCTTCTTGAGTAAATAAGATGTTATTAGCTTTTAGATCGAGATAAACTCAAAATTTATTACATATATATATATATATATATATATATATATATATATATATATATATATATATATATATATATATATATATATATATCGACACATACTAAATTAATAATAACGATGACCGGCCGTATAGTCAGCCGTCCACCCTAGGGGCTATCGGCTTCCGAACAAAGGCGGCCTGAAGTTAATTAAGCCTCTCATCAATACCAATTTATTTAATTATAGATCTACTTGTAATTGATTATTGGTAAATTGATCCCAATCAAAAATTGCTTTACGCTGAGAAAAAGTCACTTTTGGACAAGTTTCAATATAGTTTTAAACAGAAGTGCATATTTTAGCTAGAAGTTTCCATTAAATTATTTGTTTTTTTAAGAATGCAATTTATATATATATATATATATATATATTCATGTTTTATTTTTATTCTGTGTTTGTGATGCTTTGTTTGTTCGGGCCCACCCCTATTCCGGCTAATGTGTCAAACCGATTACCGTACAGCCCGTGGTGCAATAAATAAACAAACCTGATTCAAACATAAAGAAACATTCGACCCATAATTCACCTTTCTCTCGACAACGCTTATACCTTACCATTCTGTCTGATATACACACTGGACTACGTTCACACGAACCCACTTTACGTCTATCCACAACCTGCCATATATATATATATATAAATATAATATATATATATATATATATATATATATATATATATATATATATATATATATATATATATAAATATATATATATATATATATATATATATATATATATATATATATATATATATGTATATATGTATATATATATATATATATATATATATATATATATATATATATAAATATATATATATATATATATATATATATATATATATATATATATATACATAATAACGCACAAAAACCACCATAACTATTTACTTCGTATAAATATTTAAACGAAATGTTAAACAAGTTTAAATACTTAAATAACTTATTTTATAAAACAATATTTCATATATTTAATTATCATATAGAAGTATAACAATTTAAGTTAATTTTGAATGGTATTTGAAGTAAGACAAGAATTTGAGTTGTGGTGTGAACGTAGCGTTGACCGCGGGATTCTTAACGTATAGTCGCCGAACCAGGTGTCATTGGACGTGTGTCCGACAAGGACAGGTACACTTTGATCGATAGGTGTGGATCTGAGATGTATCGGGAGATAATCGAAAGATACACCACAGCACAGTCGAGATGCAAAACTAAAAAACAACGGGTGCCCCCAGAGACACGTTTGACGATCGTATTTTAGAAATTTAAGAAGTGTCTACCACCTTTTTGGTTTTTATTTATTATTGTTTTTGATGAGGGTGTCTTTTTTTTTTTTGATAAATCGTCATTAAACTTTCATATTTTATATTATATCTTTAATTTATGAGTTTTTAAATTAAAATCACTTTCGTTCAATTATATTTTAGGTTATTTTATGCTATTGTATAGAAATACCTTTTGCTATATAGGTGTATCAAGCAATTTAAAATCGCGTGGGCGCAAATTGTTTGCGTAGGCTGTGGTTATTGAAACAAGAGATTTTTGAATTATTACAAGAAACACAGTGCAATCTGACACTTTGTACTAACGATATAAAATCATTTTGAATACAAAATACCACGACTTTTATTATGGTTATAACTTCCAATAATATTATAGTGATATTTAAGATTTTAAGGACTTTGATGATATCATCGAATTGCTATTCCCATTGATTTATTAATTGATAATTAAATATTATTTTTAATTGGTGGAATTCTTCCATAAATTTCATTAGCAAAAAACGTTGGTTTTTAAACAAACCACAAATTATAATCCGAAATTCTTGTAAAGATAACTTAAGTATATTCATCAATTTTTCTATAACGTCCATTATATTCGATTTGATGTTTCGCCATTAGCTTCCACTGCATTGTGGATCATTGATTGATCGATAGTAATCATCGTTGATGACTCGAGGCGTCCGGTTGATGTCTTCTTGAGGCCCAGCCTAAGTATGATTTATAATCGAGCGATCAAGATTCAGACAGTGAATCGATATTACGTTAGGCCTTAATCTACACTGTTATTTATTATTTTTATTGTTTCATACGATAGCCACAAGATTGCTTCGTACAATTTGTTTTCTTGTACGACATTCATCTTTTCCAATTTACTTCTATCTTTGAATACAACGATCTATACTGAGTTTAATTCGTGGAAGTTTATTAAGATTTTAATAGATTATAAAGAGGAAGTAAAAGGTTTTCTGCAACATTATTTGTTTGGGGTAGGTATATGTGGGTGGTTTAGTATTCTAAATATGCAAGATGTGTCTATAATCAATCTGTTGATAAAGATCAATAGCTACCTCTGTGTTTATCTGACGTTAGATATCAATATCAAGTGTTGTACTCGTAGTCTGTAGAGGCATATGGTCTCAGGGGAGCCAAGCCTATATCGGTGATATGCCTACTGTGACCGATCGACCACCCGCCGTCCTATTTGAATCAAAGATCGCTTATCTTTCAAACTGACGGTTCACCAACCGCTTTGAGCTTACACCAGTGGCATCCTCGCAATCTTCTGCTAAACTATATATATGTATGTAGTAACATAATAGTAAAACACAGAAATGTTTGGAAATGATGCAAAACAGAGTGGCTGCGCCCTAAAAAGTGAAGAATCTCTTAAACCACACCCTATTAAAAACGATTCACCCAGACACAAGTCTAAAATAACATTTGTTTGTCCGGGGCACGCTTTGATTATAACAAATGGGACATAATATTTGACGGGCCATTGTTGGACTTTCAGGCGGCCGTAAGTTAGTTTTGATATTTCGGCCCACTCCCGAACCGAGTCAAAAATTTATTTATTAGCCATGGTCGTATTCATAATCGCCTACTAAAGTACGACAAGCACTCTTGTTAATATGTAGGTATCTTTCGCCTGTGACCACAGCTGTCCAATATACATTAATTGATTGCTGACCATTGTCTAACATGACTATATTAGCCTTCTTCATGTTTATTTCTTACCAACTTCAAGTAGGAGGTCATTTTTACGTTGACATTCAAACCACTAGATCTATTTTAGATTTAAACAATAACCACCGAAGAAATCCAAATATTTCTAGATGTTCCAAATTTAATTACCCACAAATGTCCTCATCTTTTATTAATGTTTACCAATTTGTTTTGCAACAAAAACAAATGGTCCCAACAGAAAAAACAAAACATTATCTTGAAATTCTGAACATTGTCGGTCGATTTAATTTTGTTTCGATAAATTTTTGTTAAAACAAATAACGACATGGTATATATATATATATATATAAGAGTTGTTGTACCAAAATAAAAATAAACATATAGTTTATTTGTTTGATTTTTTTGGTTCGAATGCCATTAAAGTTCGAAAATTTCTTTTATCTCTCGAAGGCAAAGTAATAATCATTAGTACACCCATCAGCCGACAGGCGGCTATCGGGCTTTGATAGCCTAAAACAGGTCGCCAGTTTCATGATTCGGCACTCTAGTATCGAATGGTTATTTAGTAGGTTTGCCGCACTGTTAAGCTAGTGTTGTCGCACTATTTGAGTCACCTGAAGAAGTGTTTTGTTGACAGTCATTTTTTCCGAAATTGTTTTAATATTGCGATTTTTATTGAGGAGAAAATTGGTGTAGGTTAGGTTAGTTTATGGATTGTAACTTTGTTGAAGCATGAGTCTCACTTTTCATCACACTAGAATAATAAGAGTAAGAAGAACAAAAGGAAAATAATATGTCAATGTTGAAGATTGATAATTGTGTCATTAAAAAACAATCGAATTCAGGCGCAGGTGTCGAATTATGGATACAATAAACGCATTTAGAAAGCATCTGTTTCCGGTTGAAGTTGTTATTTCAATATTGGGTGTAATTCATTATATTCGTTATCGGAAATGTCTATGAATTGCAATTACAAATTGCGTCCAAGACGCAGCATTTTGAAACAAGGACATAAATATTTCGTTTTATAACGCGTTTTATAACAGTTTAAATGTTTATTCTCTACCCTAATGCGTCTCTAAATACCAGTGGTAATAAAACAAAATTTACGGCCATCGACTAGAGAAAAATTCAAAAAATCTGTCCGATCCAATAGGAGGCACTAAATAATAGCGATAGAATCTCTAACAAATAAACCCATGTAAAATCATACGAGATTGAATATTTCTGGTTTAAGGGTTGGCTATCTTGTCAAACACCTGATGCTAGTGACATGTTTAGCGATTTATGCTTTGAACATAGCAGCACACAGGAAGCTAATCTCACATCTGAACAGTTGTTTTGTTCGAAGAAGAAGAAGAAGACACTTGATGCTTAGTATCGATAAATTATTATATTAAGGCAGCTTATTATTTAAGCGTTGAACAAGAATAAATATTCGTCGAAGTGTAGCGTGCAGCAAAGTATCGTAAATGCCAATCTTTCGTTCCATCACGTACTGGGACGACAGATGAAGAACCGGCACGTCACAAGACACAAGAATGAAGTTGCCACTGGCAACGAGTTTATTTATTTTATAAATTTATTACCGAAAGATCGGATCTTTCTACTGCGCGCAATTATTTGTGATGTATGCTTCGAGTGGACGAAGGACAGGTATGAGAACGCACTGCGATGCTTTCTGAATATATTAACTTAGAAGAATACATGTTTGGGGACGAATGAAAATCTAGTAAAAGCATAAATAAATTCTATTTCCGGTTGTCGTTATAACAATTAACACCAAATAAACAAATGTTTAACACTTTGCATCTCTCTGTAGCGTCGATTCACTAATAAATATGCATACAGGTGTATATATGTATGTGTGTGTGTGTGTGTACAAATCATATGAAAAGGGGCGGAGGAAATCTCGTGGCGGCACAGATCAAAGGCTGTCTTGATATCCATAGCCAACTTAGTGTTGTGTTTGTCGAACACAAGAATGGCATTCTTTCCGCTAGCCCTGGTGGAAGCTGCAGAAACTAGAGTAGAGTGACAGCGGATTAAGTACCGGTAGAATTGAAGATATGTCGATAGCGTTTTTTTGTTTTTTTTTATTTTGTTCTTTTTATGGCTATAGTCGACTTGATTATGTGTGATTGCGATTTTTTGTCTTTGTGGCAATTATATCGGAATTTCGAATAATTATTGAATATTTCGTTTCGGAATTTACCACTGCTTTACAAATGTATTAGGAGTCGCAATGTAATAATACATTTTTGCAGAAAATATATATTTAAATTAGCATTTTCTCCGGAGATAGATAGAGAGAGAGAGAGATTAGTTAAATAACTATAGTTAAAAAGGAGGTGGTCAACATCTCATCCGAAGCAGTATTAAAAAAAGATCATCCAGCCTTCAATCAAACCAATACTTAATCGATATAAGTTGATCATTACATGTAACCGTAACCAATGGATAATGTATACTTACAGTTGTTGCACACGACAAGCGAAACGCGACCTTAACGGAGCTTTCCCCAAAGTGTACAATGGCTTAGCACAGCTGCATCAACGTAGGTGGCATCAAATTCAACGGTGCAAAATCAATTTATGCATGTAATTGATATTTACCGATACATTTATATCGATCTCGTATACTAACATAGACAGGCGCTGGTGTGCAGGTACATATATACATACACACCTTTTTAGGTACTAAGACATTTTCTGATGGAAAAACAATTTGATTTCTTTTTAATCTTCACCAAAGGATTAAACATAGACGTTTTCAATTTCCACTTTCCACGTCAATGTCTTAATTCCATTGCCTTGTATGAGAGATGTATTTAACTTTTTCTTCGCAAACGCGAAAAAAGAATTCGACAAAAAAGAAACATTAAAATTTTAAACTCAATTACTTTTTAAGCGAACAACTCTTTCACCACCAATTGAGACTTGTCGAAGACATGTCCCAGAGGGCTAAGACCGAAACATTTTTCAACCCTTTTTGCATATTTCAATTAACCGCAAAGCAAAAAGAAAAGGGAAAAAAAAAACGGAAATTACTACGCAATTGATTCTCAACTTTTTACCACACACACACACACTAAGCACAAAAGCCAATATTAACGTCGATATTTATTGTGATCGAATCCTACGATTAGTTTCACAGTAAGATCAAACGACAGCTGCTAGGTGTATCTGGCTTCGAAACTAGGTTTGCTGTTATTAACTCTTCTGTGGAACACACGGTATATATGATCGCCATGATCAAACAGTAGACAATCGGTGGCTGTAAGTAATCAAACTCACCTTAGGGGGCCAAGTCCACCGCTGTTTCGATCAAGAAGTTTTGTGTTATTGCTGCAACATTAATAGATTCATTGACTAAATATTTTGAACTACAACAAAACCTTTCTGCAGTATCTCACAACATTTAACAATTTTCTTGGAACTGGTACACTTTTTGAGAAAACTTTTCAAATAAAAGTTGTGATACACGTTAATATCTTTCATTGTGAAAGTAATCATATTTGTTATAAGTGCATTCATTTCAGAGTTATTGCAGAAATAATGAAATATGGTTAGAGTAAACATGCACTTCCGGTTTGAATATTCTTTTCAAACATATATGATTCTTTTAGGAGTCATACATAAAACTTAAGTTTATCGTTTCATGCTTATAGTTTTAATAGTTTTAGCTGTAGAGCGTTTATTAATAAAACACACACACACACACACAATGACGTCAGGGAATTGATTTTGAGATAGTTTTTTTCATGCTTGCATTACTTATACATATTTATATAAGAAAGTAAAAAATGTTTCGCTGTGATGTATAGTGATGATATGTGTATATATATATATATATAGTTTCTATGAATAGTATATGTTGGATATATGCGCATCCCTTAGTGTTAAGGGATGATTTTAGTTAGATTTGATATATGTTTCACGTCAGTTGGCTACTTGTAACAGTTAATAATGCATTAATATGATGTACGGCATGGTGTTGCCGAAGACATCCCAAGAAATCATCACATATCCGTATTTGCGCAGGATTGGATTAAGTCAAATGCCGTATCAGAGCAGTGTTCAGTAGAATTTCCGAATAAATGCATTCGCTATACCAGCGCCACTGTCCATATTATATCCGTGTGTCACATAACGCATTATGTTGACGCTAGACGCTAAAGATAAATTGCTAGGGCTTCTACAGAACATATGACCAACTATTTATATATGCAAGAATATATACGTAATATATTTAGGTGAAACGTTTGCGTATATTACATCAAAATTGTCGTTGAAATGGGGTGACAGGTTAGTTAACTATACCACCACTGGACATGCTTTTGTGTATTAATGATTTAGAAACACTTTTCATTTATACCTACAACAATATATATACGTAAACGTAAACGTTTTATTTATTATTTTTTCTACAATTCATTATTAATTCAGCGAAATAATTCAAGGGATCTTAATTAGAAAATTCTCAGGGTAGCAATTGATAGATTTGAGATATATCTTAACCCTTTGAACCCTCTATTTTCAGAGGACATGGAATTCTTAAATTCTCGTCGGATATTTTACTCCAATAATTAAATTAGTTGATTAATTTGAAAGTAACTTGCGTTCCACGATCTGATCTTTCCCCACCCTACACCACTGTCCTCTCTCTCACTCTCTTGTACATCTATCTGTTTCATTCGCTTTTGGACTAATTGAATATTTTTTTCTTTGTCGCTCCAACGGAAAAATTAATTAAGTTACAAAATAGATCTGTTTTTGAAATGTTTTGAATTGATAAAGAAACTTGAATTGTGTTTGATTTCCAACTCTTTTAAATAAATTTCCTACCATCTACACTCGTTGATTTGATTTTTCATTTCTATTCTATATAGTATATATATATATATATATATTTTTAAATTTCGTGACCACGTTTCCTAATTTGGAACAGTGTAGGCGGCTTTAGCTCAAATGAAATAAATCAATACGGATAATAAAGCGTAGAGTTGTGAAGATTTCAAAAGGTAGAAAATAAATAATATTCCATTCATTCAAAGATCGTTAATGACAGCGAATGAATTATCGACGTAGTCCCAAACGAACGCACCTGTGATGCGATTTGAGTTGGGGCACCCGGTATAGTATATGGGTACATATAAAAGAAATCAAAAGTTTAATACTAATAATAATAATAAAAAAAAAAAAAAACATTTATAGTGTGTGTGTGTGTGAGAGAGAGAGAGAAGAAAAAACTTGATTCCTTTAGCAAGAGCGTGCTTTGTGAACCGATGACGATTCAGTAAATGTCGACTAGTTTAATTATTTTCTGTTAGTCTAGTCAGTGTGAAAACACCTGAACGACGAAATAAAATAACAACGTAGTAAATCTATCAAAATATTATACATAGAACCAGTTGCCAAAAAACATTTGAAATTATCCCAAATGCACAATCGTAAATTAACTGAAAAATATATTACCAACTTAAGAGCATAACTCTATTGCAAACATATGATCAATTTATTCCCCTAGGGATGTTTCACTTTGCCAAATATTTGTTTTCTATCGCACTACTAGTGCATCTTGTCATTTTTATTTGTCACTTTCTATGATGAATTATCATATTTAGTGCCTTGCACCTCAGCCAAATGTTGATTATTTATTAGAATATTAATAATGATTTATGTAGGTATACATGTATGTATGTATATATATTTTTGGACTATGACATGGTTTATTTATCATATCTTTACGGCCTCGAGTAATTTTATTCGTCGATAATTACTAATATCCTGCGACCACCCAAATGGAATGGGCGCCTCATAAAACCTTTTGTATTAAGAGGCAATCATGCATGGAGAAATCCTGGAACTAGAAAACAATAAATATGTAAAAATATTTCGATTATTTATTCCGACAAACGACTCTATTCGTTTTATTTAATAAAACTGTCATCGTTATAAAGTCTTAAATCTAGTTAACAATTAGTTTAAATCTCGTATGTATGTGTGTGTGTATGTAAACTAAAGGTAGCTATACCACCACAAAGATATCTTACGAAATCATCAAAGCATTGACCGATGCTTTGTGACGTCAAAAACGACGTCCAAACGGCGTAGACAAGTTTCCGACGCCTGGAGCGTCTTCACAACTAATTAATTTGTATTGTTATGTGTACGTTTCCCGCATTTCATATTGATTTTAAGACATGTATACAATTCGTATATAGTATGTCGAAGTTTTCTTTAAATATATGTATACAGAAACCAAACAGCAGGTATAAAAGTGTCAAAAGAAAAGTTACGATGTGTATTAAGGGGGCACAAATCACTGCTGAAGCCAGCACTGCATGCTGTCGGTTTCAACAAGTAATAAAATATTCCAGGTGACCAATGTATCATGAGATATATGTTTTAAATCTCAGACATTCATTATTAATTTCATACAAATGTATCTACAGACTTCGAGAGCCTAGTAGGCGGTATGACAGGACGCGACTAACTGATTCTTTCACGACTGATACCTTTGTATGCTCGTAGAATATTGATTCTTGACCATCGCAGCGCAAGTGCGCCGTTAAAAATATTAAAATTCGCGGAAAAATTCCTTAATAAACACTCCATAAATTCTCGCCGAATTAAAAATATATCATTTCCAGTCAATTACCCAGTTTAGCAAAGGGTTAGACCGGCGTTAAGTCAATATAAAAGACAGGGGAGCATTTTTTTTTTTTTTATTTCCACCATCACTCTCTCTTTCACGTAAGAATAACAAATCAAATTATTTAACCAGCTATGAGGGGGTGGCAAACCACGCGATTCCCTTAACCCTTTCAAGACCGAGGCGTCCGTGCAAAGTAATTAAAAAATATACTATCGAATACAAATTGAATTATGGGTGTAATTTCAAGGAAAAACTTTGAACAAGGCAAGATGTAATTTTTTCTGAAAGGGTTGCCTTTACGTGCAAAATTACTGTATAAATCATGAAGTAAGTCAGAAGGGTTGTGTGATTAAAAAACGGCCCGATATAGGTAGAAGGGGGAAGGGTATAGGCAGGTTGAATAATAAATAACGAAAACAATAAAAAGCTACCCTGTGTTTTGGTATTGACAATGTCTTACAGCCGCGAGAGAGAATATAAAAATATTATTAATTATTTCGTTTCCGTTCGCCAAATGTTTATTTTTACTTTCTTGTATACGAATGTATATGTATACCTAAGGAAGTATTGAAATCATGAATATACATACCTATAAGAAAGTCCACTGCAATACACTGCAGATGTTTTTCCGCGGTGATCGCGGCCGGACTTGCCGCTATTTAAATTGCACGCCCGAAGTTTATATTCATGTACAAATGCATGGAAATATAAATATATTAGAAAATAATACACATAAATGGACATCTGCACTCTGAAATGTATCTATCCTTGTTTATCTTATGTAGGTATATAGACTTAAAATTTATTTTTCTATTGCTTGTTACGTATGTACGTATAATCTTGTTCAAATTGGTTCGAAACCGACCAGTTTTTTGATAGAGGCCGACCAGAAAAGTTCATTTTATATCTGTTCAATGCATGTAAATCTATATAAATTGTTGTTAAAATCGCGTTAAATTGTTTAAATTGTGTCAAATCGTGTATAATAGTGTTTTTCATACTATATTTAACGTATAAATCATTTACGGGAGTTTATCAGTGTTGCGCCTAATTATTATAAGTTTCAAGAACCTTCCATAGGTATAGAGATTTTTTGCTTACAACGTTTAGTAATTTAGTGCTTTTATTTATTTTCGTTAACTTTGAGTTCAGAATTTAATAAATAAATATTAAAACGTTTTAAGCATTGTTTTAATTACTAGACATGATTACTAATGTAATTTGCCAATGTTTTAGGGCGACCAATCCACAACAGTCAACAAAGGGCATAATGAATAGAGTAAGTAAGTGATTTTTTATTATCCGGCATGTGCTATCTTTATATTTCCCAGTTTATTTCTTTCTTTCTTTATTATTATTTATATGTATAAATATGTATGTATGTACCATTCGATTCGAAAACATTGATTTATTTATTTCAATATTTCCGCGAGTGAAATGACTACGTAAAATATCTGCCATTCCCTATAAAGTATTATTGAAAGTATCTTAAAAATAAACTAACATTTCCGTTTAAAACTCTGTGATAGTGAAAGTTAGTGTTTAATAATTGTAGTAAATTCATGAATAAAAATTGTGCTTCTGAGTGTTTAAAAATAAATGATTTCGCGAAATAAAATCCAGTGCAATCATCAATGAATCAATCGCTAACAGAAGCAACTAGAACTTCAGCTGTGGTATAGGAGAGGAACAAATATTGGATTTGGATTTGGTGAGTACCATTTATTGTACTTCTAATATACTTCGTGCGTATCAGGCAGTGATTTTCTACTATAGGATACAAAATGTAAAGACAATCCACTGTCTTCGGGTGTATGTACCTATATTGTAATAATGTTTCTTCTTCTATCTTCTTTTAACTATTCCTGAATTCAGAAATGGTTAAACAACTGGGAAATATAAATTAATTCACTCATCAATCAGTATCTTTTTTTAGTTAAATGATATTAATTAAAATTACATAAAATAATATAAAATAGCACATGCCAAAAACATTTTTAACTTTAGAGAATATCTTGTTCCAACCCACCCCTGATAATTGCAGAACCTGATGAAGTGGTGGTTGAAGCAATTCAACCTTGCAATCATGGTTCATTTAACTTCTTTAAATTAAACAAATGTCTGCATATGTCTGAAACACGCGCTCTGTTTTAAATATATGTGGTAGCACCTGCCCCCTTATGGTTTAGAGCAAGTATTTCCTTCAGTTCCTTCTCGTTTCGTTCCGTTCCGTTTAAAATAAACAATCCTCCTTGACATCGTTGAGCAACCACCGTTGGACTTCCAAATAACAACTACAACAACATGAAGACCTTATGTATCAATATCGCGTACTGTCCACACACACAGAGCAGTTCTGCTCAAGAAGCAGATCGTTGTTGTTGTTCGCGTGCTATAGGTAGATTCTCGGGTGTTTGCATTTATTCTGGTTGGGTTTTTAATTCGGGTCACGGGTGTTTTTGGGGTGGGCGGTTCGCGATTCAAGTCACATACTTAATTTATCATTAGGTGTGACTTCATCAATATGTTAGCCGATTGTAGTACTTATGACTGCGGCACATCTCGTCGCCCAGCATTGATACGAATGTTGGATGTACTAAGTATATGCTCTCGTCTTGGGGTCTGTTGTTCAGTGGCATGTCGCCTATCGTAGCTTCCTTCTGTGTCCTGCTTCATGTCAGTAACGTGTTCGTATAGCGTAAATCTACTGGCGGTTGCGAACGTGCCTTTATGTTGGATATACCGTAGGATGGTCATTGCCAGTGATACGGATGGTCTGGGGTACGGTGTAAAAGAGGTTACTTTACCTCGTACATGCGCAGGGTGAATAAGTACACGGTCGGTTAAATGATATAGGTGGCACTTGCTAATATTGGCGCGTTGCAAACAACCGACTGACGAATCGTCTATCCGTACATTGTACGATGTACAGTGGGGTCCTGGTGTCTCTGGAACGGCTACGAGTCTCTCTACTGTACGACCAGGGTGCAGTAATGCTAGCACAAGTACCGAACTGGGTTCAACTGAGAACCGGATTGATTTGTTGGTTGGTTTGACCATTTCGTTTGGTCATAATAATAAATCTCGAAACACTGGGCCCATCGCAGAAACGAGGTGGCCCCCAATAACTAACTGTACTTTCACACTTTCAGATTTAAAGTTTTTCGGACGAACCAGTCCTGGTTAACTGGGTGTCCTCCTGTTAAAGTATTCGCAGTGTGTGAGCAGACTTGCACACTGTACCCTATCTATGGCAGTTCGCCTTCTAATCCAAATTTCTTTCAGATATGTATGTACTTTATAGGTGTAACATTGTGTCGTACAAAATTGTATGTGCCCCGTGCTCAAAAGCACAAATTAAATAAGCAATAAGTATCTCAAATATTAGGTAGGGGGTAGGCTAATTTCAGTTAGGTAGGTCCCCGCCCGAGGTCCGTTTCAAAATGATCTCTTATAATTAATTAAATATTTAAATTGGTATCTAAATATAGAATCTTTCATAAATCGTAGGTATAAGTTTTAATCCAAATTTAGCTATGAGTTGATTTTTGAACGGACCTTTCTTGAAGTTTATCTTGACGTGGTGGCGGGCTTAAGCTTTTTTCGCTAATGTTCAATTTTTTGTTATGATTAGTGCGAGATGCAACGAAAAACTCCAATCGCGGTTAGATTAAGGAATATCACTACTTTTGCACGGAAATTTAAAACATGTCATTATTTCCTTTAATGACAACGGTACATTATTTATTAGTAACAGTTAATTTCATGTCATCAAATTAACAACAGTGCAAACTATAAATGTTTTAATTCTAGCAATGATTATTAATTTATTTCCTAATATTATAGGGCTAAAAATGTGTTTCAAAAGTTAATTAAATATAAATATTTTCTCAAGTGTTAAGTTAATTTGAAAACTAAAACACGCCCGGGTATAATAATTTCTAGAATGGTATAAGAAAGTCCAGTGCAATACATTGTAGATGTTTTCTTATATACATGTAGTATATGTAATGCAACGCAGCTATTAAAACAGTATGATTTCAAATAAACACTTAATCCAATGGTTTTAATAACATATTAATGAAATAAAACAATTAAACAAGAAGTAGTAGTAGTAGTAGTAGTAGTAGAAGAAGAAGAATAAAAATTTGTTTAACCAAGTTGCAAGTAATAAATAGTCAATGGTTGTATAGATGGTGCTGGCGTAGCCACTATGATCGAACATATACTATATACCTACAAGTATGGTTTACAATGTCCGAAGAGAACAAGCCCCCCCGGTGGGGCCGCTGGATTTGTGGGCCCGCACGGTGGTCCCCTAGCGGGGCGCAGCTTCTGACAGCACGGCAGCACCACCAGATGAAACCTCGCCAACTATTAGAAGAATCAAGTACGATTTCGACTAATAACGAATCGAAATTAAAAACAAAAACCATCAAACTAGAACCGATAACTCTTACATCTTTGATCTCCACGGGGGAGCCAAACTGACAGCATCACCTAGATCGATAATCCATGGGTAGCGTGATTTAAAGTGTGTTTCAGGCTGTTAAATAGTTTTGAACAGAAATTTATTGGCTGTATATAAACCTGTATTGAACAACACACTCGCCGTACATGTGTGTGTGTGTGTAGAACAAAGATAAATACGCAGACAAGCACCTGAGACAGATAAAGAAAGCATGAGACATTGGTCATTCGCTTGTATTGTTGATATGCATATATGCAATTTGTGTGATTCTGTTTTTGTATATAATGTTACCCGACGATTCGCAGCTGGCCATGAATCACAACGGAGGATTATTTTTATTTAAAACCTTACTACAACGTCTAGTATGTATGTATGTATGTATGTATCTCGTCGCACAACGATAACAGTTTTATTTCTTTACTGCGAATGTCTTCTTTACACACTTTACTTGTACATCTGAATCAATCAATCAATCAATCACTCACTTAATCAATGGCCTCTGTGTATTATTATAAGAGTAGTCGTCGTTGGCGTCACACAAAATGAACCATGAAATACCGATTTGTGCCCGGACAGAAAAACATATCATTAATCTATCGATTCAGAGTCAGTAATGTTCTGGACGATCATTAGTCGGTATAACGCCTTTCAATTTATTATCGATGATAAATTAGCCACTCTAAGCCGGACCCATCCAAAACATTAGTCGCATAGAAAAAGGCCTGGCTGCTGAAGTCTCTTCTGATGTATCCGGTTTGGTGATAATGGCCGTCTGGACAGTGTTAGTTAACCGGAAGTGGCGTACTTGGAATGATTATATAGAACAAATCAAACATCGAGATGTGTATAGGACGGGGAGGGGCGGGGGGGGCGGACTTTCTTATTGTAACTGGTTGGGGAAGAAGACATGGGTCGGATCGCATCGCAGAGTCCGGTGTTGGTCCGGGTGTTGTAATACATGCGCTTGTGGCTTGTAGCGGTCGAAGTGGTTAGCGTTGCAAGGTTTGTACATACATACGTACGTACGTACACTGTCTCAATATGAGACACGTTGTGTATATATATATATATATATATATATATATATATATACTATTACAAACACATATAAATAATGATATTCGTGTAACGAGTGATTGGAATACGCAATGTATGTATGTAGGTAGGTAGTATTTTCTTTGTTAAATATATTGTATTAGCAACAGAAGGGAGCTTTTATGTGTATCTACCTATATGTATTATAACAATAATATTTAAACATTTAATTTAAGCTCGCGAATAGTTGAGCGCGCCGCCACGCCGTGTAAGTATAAATATATGTATATATAATAAATTTCGCCCGGTTTTCATAAAGTGGCGGTCAAATATTTGAGCAGCGAACAGAAGAGAAAGATAGCCACACTCACACAGCACAAAACAAATTATAATTATTATTGTATTTCATTTCGTAATTAGTAATTTTACAACGAATGCCCCTTTGTTCGTGTTTACTTTTAGTGGTCAGAGTTGCACAGCCAGAAAATTTACTTTTCCCGCTGTGAAAATTCATTTTACTCGCTCGAGTTTTCTTTGATATATTAATTCGTTCTGAGTATGCATTTACCTCATCCTCTTTCTACCATAACCCCCACTCCCTTCTACGCCTCTACCTGTAACAATACACTGGACATAATATATTAATATTTGTTGAAGAAATATTCCTGTATGTGTGTGTGTGTAGAATTATTATATCAATATAGTTTTTTTGTACTAACTACCAACAACAACAACAACAACAGTAGCTAGAATTAGTTACAAGTACAAACGCCGAGTGTCGGTGGCGCTGTGCTTCTTCTCCGAAAGCAATGAACGCTCGGGGCGACCAACGAGACTATAGTCTTTGAAGGTATCGGGGTCCCGTCAAATATCCTGCCCTTTGTCCGGCCCTTTGAACCAAAACCGGGGGCCCCGTAGGCCCTCTAGGGCTGATTGCCCTAGTCCTGCTCAAGACAAGTCATACGTAGACAATCGAATTTATCTATATATATATATATATATATGTAGATATATGAAATAATTCAAGGTTTCATTGTAACTATAATAATTATCTCGAAATAAGTTACAACATACACACACACATAACACACTAACATTTATTTAGATTCTGAAACAAACTCTGCTGATTTCAATTAGTAGTAGTATATGTTATTAATTAGTGCATGATATTTCGATGTGCAGTTTCATTTCGTAATTGGCTCCTGTCGAGGTGCAATCGCAGCTCTAGCTTAATTATTAATCTAAACTTATTTTTTCTATGGATTCCTCTTATTGTTAAAGATACCTTATTGCTGCTTTAACATTGTTATATCTAATGTGATGGTCACTGATTTATTTCGTATATACATACATTGAAAATATCTACAATTTAATACAAGAGTGGGAAACGGTTTTAGACATACATACATACATACATATATGCTGAAATCAAATTTAATTCAGTGTTTGCTTATATGCGAACCATGTGATGATAATTCATACTTCTCAATCCGTCTCTGTTTCTCTTGATCATGCTTCGCACCGATCACAAAAGAGACAAAGATGGGCTATATATATATATATGGTATCAGTGGTGCACAAGCGAGATCGACACTTTATTCACCCAATTGCTTTCAATGAGATTGCCGATGATGGCTCGTGTAAACAATTGCTAGAAATTTACTCTTGGCAAATCTGCCATTAATGTTATTACAATCGAAAGCAACGCTTGAGGAGGCGTTCATTACCCAAATGTATCTTTCATCAATTTTATTCTTTATTATCTATACGATTGAGACATTCTTTATAGAAACTACTACAACAATA
>JADQWA010001029.1:0-10662 GCA_018344505.1 Nebria ingens riversi
TTGGTGGCGATGTTGGTGGCGATGGTGCTGATGGTTCTGTCACCGCAACTACAATGTCTTTAGTTAACTCCTTGGCATTATGAACAGCTATAACTTCAGTTGGTTTGTTGTAAACTGCAACATTTAAATGGTAATAGCATTCAAACTTGTTAAATTGGAATATGAGTACGGTTTTTTTTGCCGTGCACTATTACTATAACTGATCAATCTAACAAGCTTTACTTTTTTTAAACTTTCTTATAAAGAATTTCTTCAGAAATACACCTTTTGACCATCCCTAAGTCGAGTCTTACTATTTGCTGTGTGTGTAATATAACGTAATGAATAATTATATTTTCTTAAATTTTTATAATTTTATATTTTAATATCCTTTCTATTTAAACAAAATACGCCTACTAGGTATAAGAAAGTCCAGTGCAAAACATAGTAGATGTTTTCTAAAATGGACATACATTTTTTTTAATCACTACGCATGCGTTATTTTTAATAGCAAGGATCAAGTGAAGCAAATTTTTAAATCAGGGTGCGCCAGTATGATAGGTAATATCGCTAAATTGTTAGTTTACAATTTGGTCACAGCTTAAGCGGTTTTGGCTGTAGAAATCTCACACATACAAAGAGACCTCATTCCAAAAATAGTTACAACACTCGACTCAGTGAAGGTTAAAAACGGTATTTCCGTTAAAATATCGAGATCAATTCTTTAAATAATTACAATACTTATTTAGTATAAGTAAAAATTATTGACAAAACAAAATAGTTGAATAAAAATTTAAAAAATGTAAATATATATTTTAAGACTTTACCTTGATTAACAAAGTGCACAAAAAACTACTAAAATCAAACACAGTTTCATGATAATATCACTGTACGGCACGCAACGCTAAATGGTTGATTCTACAAAGTAACTTGAACTTTTATAACACGAGATAAACTTAATCATTATTAAAAAGATAATTTAGATAGTAATCACATCAAGTATTGGTTGAAATATTGATAAATTGTCAAATCGAAATCTATATAACTTTTTGCCAATCAAAATAGCCCATACATTGTCTATGCAATACTTAAAATTTAATAAAATATTATTAAACCAAGAGCCTAAAATAACTTCCCAATATTATATATATACATATAGTCGAATTCACGCAAGAAGAACATTTTTGTGGCATGAATCATACACTTTTTACATATAATCATATGGAGTGTAGTGATTATCATGCCACAAAAATGTTCTTCTTATGTGAATTCGCCTATACATCCATATTGAAGGGTTATATTAATCAATGGTTAAATCTTAAGAGTTTCGGTTCCGAATCGCTTTCAAAACATATGTAATATGATTCACTAATTATAAACTTATAATTATAGATTTATTACGCATATTTAGGTAGTTTAATTTGAATTGTAGTAAAACTATCTTTTTTGAAAAATCGGTATGCCAAGGGATTTATCTTGTATAAAATTTAATAAAAATTTGTCTTTGTATGTATACATTTATTTATAAAACAAGAAATATGTAATACACGTTTATTGACATTAAAAAGTTTGCATCGAAAATAATTTGGCCCCCTGTAAACTATGCTTTAGATATTTTTTTTGAAATATTAAGTCTTCTTGTATACAGTTACCATATATACATACATATGTAGTACATACATTTAAATTATTTAATTTTTAAGTATTTCAATACTTAGATTATTTGTAAGTGTAATTCCTGCTGCAGTATTAGAAGGTATGTAGCAAACAAGCGTAAAAATACAAAAACATTACGATTTATTTTTTAAAAAAACTTTAAAATATGTTTGAATCATTTTATTGCAAAAAACAACATTTATATCTATGAAAAATGATGGCCAATTGGTTTTATCTTCGATTTTAGTATTATCTGATGATTCTAGGTTATCAGTATTTTTTATACCTGTGATAAAAATGTAACTATTGCTCATATAACACAAACACAATAAAATATAAACTTTGATATAAGGATCAAAATTTAATTACAACAAATAATCACTAGGTGGTGCAAATGATTTTTGTAATTACTTATAAAATGAACGAATTTAAACATTTTTAATTCGTCACAAGTAAAACCATTAGTTATAATAAGACACTCAAAATGATTTTAATTTATATATTTAACATTTACACTGTATTTTCATAGTGAAAAATTCAAGTTAGGATTATAAAAAGTTTGATCTTTGAACATCAACATTGTTATCAATTAAAAAACATCGGCCATGTGTTGGCCCTAAATTTTCTTTTACGTAGTCAGTATATTTTGATTTGATAGTGTAGCCGGCTGCTGCTAGCCGCCTACATGCAATGATTTTCACCACCATTGTTACTTGGTGACAAAATAAAATAAAAAATCGGCCATGTATTGGCCCTAAACTTTCTTTTACGTAGTCAGTATATTTTGATTTAATAGTATATAAATTAAAATATAAAATGCTTAAATTTTTAAAGAGAATATTTTCATTCATTATGTCCAGTAAAATTGTGGTAAAGTTAGATTATTGTCAGATTTCTAAAAAAATATATGTATTTTAGATTTAAAATGTTCGATTCTATAGTAATATAAAGAAAATATAATTATTCATTACACATTATTAAAAATTATTATGGCCGGACATTTATATTTATATATAATATTTTAAATTATTTACTAACCTTTGTAACGTTTTCTCACTAAACTAATTTGTAACACTAACAATAAATGTTAAATGTCAAAATATTTGAATATTTAAAACAATTGACATGCATAGTAGATGCGATTTATTATATATAATTTCCCATACCTACGTAACTATGGCAATATCAATAAGATAAGATCTTGTAACTGGTACTTTTTGAAGAAATGTTTCAAACAAAAAGTTGTGCAGAATACTAATATCTCTCAATTTTATTCTAACTATATTTACTGCAAGTATAGCCGTTTCGGAGATATTGCAGAAATTGCAAAAAAAGTCTTGAGTAAACATGCACTTCCAGTTTGAATATGCTTTTCAAAATAGGAGGTTTTCCTCCCAGGCATATACAAATCTTAAGTTTAAAGTTTCATAATTTATCTTCAACAGTGTAGCCTGTAGAGCGCTCAAAGCCACACACACACAGACGTCATTCCAAAAATAGTCAGACTCGATTCAGGGAAGGTCAAAAGATGTATTTCCGTTAAAATTTCGAGAATTTTTTTTTTCGTGATTACAATACTTACTTATACTTCGTAAAAGAAAGTAAAAACAATAGTCAATAAACTTACATCCAACATGACTGTCGCTTTTATTTTACTCCTCAAAAATTATTCGTGAATTATAAATTTGGCTACCAAAATCTCTCGATCCCCAATACGCAAGTGAAATACGTGACCTCATAATCAAACGCACCACCGCTTCGGAGAAGAGACGACTACAAACGCTCCTTTCTTTAGAAGACATTGGTGATCAAAAACCAACACACCTCTTACGTTCCATGAAACAATTATTGGGTGACAAATCTATTGACAATTCTTCCTTCAAGAGCTTTTTTACAAAAACTGCCATACAATACGCAGATGATCTTGGCAGCTTCCGAGAAATTTCACTGGAAGAAAAGGCAAATCTTGCAGACAAGATCGCAGAAGTAGCGCAGACGTCAGTTTCAACAATTTCATCTTTAGAAACGGAGTTATCGATTTTGAGAAAAGAAGTTTCAGCTATGAAAAGATGTTGGAAGAAGGCAAGCACAATAACAAGTCCAACTTACCAATTTCGACGAAGAAATACCAAAGATTCCGGGTACTGCTGGTATCATTTCAACTTCAGGGATAGAGCCAAGAAATGTATTTCACCCTGCAAATTTAATGGAAATTCGGGAAAACGCCTTCCCCAGCAATCGTTAACGACTCGATATGCAGGGATTTCTCACTCAAGTCGTTACTGTCAGCAAATCCCTTCTTCTTTATTTCAGATAAAATATCAAAAATGTCATTCCTTGTCGATACTGGTGCAGAGGTAAGCATCATTAAACCTACATACCCATTACACAGAAATCAACAATTACTAACACTTCAAGCAGCAAATAACACAAATATAAATACTTACGGCGAGAAATTACTTAATTGGATTTCGGTTTTTCTAAAAAGTTTAGATGGTTTTTTATTATCGCAGTTGTCAAACATTGAATTATTGGTATTGATTTTCTTAAACATTACAATCTTTTAGTTGACGTTTCGCGAAAACGATTAGTCGACCCTACAACGAATTTAAATATAAAAATGTGCCCAACAAACGTGAGTTCAATTACCCCCATTATTTTAAATAATATAGAAAATTGCCCATTCAAAAGATTATTGACAAAGTTTCCATGCATTACACATCCAACTTACGCGAAGGCGATATTAAACATAACGTCACTCATTTTGACAAAAGGTTCACCTGTTTTTGCAAGGCCTCGTAGATTAGCTGTAGATCGATTAAAAATTGCCAAACAGGAATTTGAACAAATGCTAGAATTAGGAATTGTCAGACCTTCTTCTAGTAAAAGTCTTCCCCTTTGCATATGGTACCTAAAAACATCGGCCATGTGTTGGCCCTAAACTTTCTTTTACGTAGTCAGTATATTTAGATTTGATAGTATATAAATAAAAATATAAAATGTTTAAATTACAAGAACATATTTTCATTCATTATCCAATAAAATTGTAAAGTTAGTTTATTGTCAGATTTCCAAAGAAAGCATAGGTATTTTAGATTTTAAATATTGGATTTTATAGTAGTATAAAGAAAATATAGTTATGCATTACATATTATTAACAATTATTATGGTTGGGCATTTTTTAGTTTTCAAATTAACTTTAAACCAGAGAATATATTTATATATAATATTTTAAATGATTTACTAACCAACAATTTTCAACAATATTTACTAACCTTTGTAACGGGTTTCACTAAACTTATTTGTGACACTGGTTTTCCTCCTAAGGATATACAAATCTTAAGTTTAAAGTTTCATAATTTTATCTTCAACGGTGTAGGCTGTAGAGCGCATACATACCCACAAACACACACACATACACACAGACGTCATTCCAAAAATAGTCAGACTCGATTCAGGGAAGGTCAAAAGGTGTATTTCCGTTAAAATTTTGTGTTTTTTTTTTTCGTAATTACAATACTTATTACTTCGTAAAAGAAATTAAAAATAACAAATGTAATAAATAAATTGACAATTATAATAATTTGTTCTGCAATTTCAGATTAATTTTTTAGTATATCCATAATATAAAAGTGATATTCCAATGCGCTATGTTTTTTGGATAGTATAATTTTTTACCGTTATTAATATTTTTAAGAATATGAAAACTTTCCATATTAATATTATATAGTATAAAAATTATTGTCAAAGCAAAACACTTTATGAAATATCGTGCACATGTCACCCTTGCACTCTAAATTATACAATCGTAATTTTTACAATTGTTTATGAAAAGGAAACGAAATATCAACTAAATTTATTTAATAATCATCAATTGTACATTATAAAACAAAACTACTGATTAATAATAAATATCTATACAAGTCTAAGAAGAGTTACATACAATAAAATTATTGCGGATGGTAATGTTACAATAGCATTATTATTGTCAGGGGTTGTTGTTTTCTAAATTTGCTCCTGTTGTTGATTCGCCATCAGGTGTTGGTGGTGATGTTGGTGGCTTTGTTGGTGGTGATGTTGGTGGCGATGTTGGTGGTGATGTTGGTGGCTTTGTTGGTGGTGATGTTGGTGGTGATGTTGGTGGCGATGTTGGTGGTGATGTTGGTGGCGATGTTGGTGGTGATGTTGGTGGCGATGTTGGTGGTGATGTTGGTGGCGATGTTGGTGGATCTACTGGTGGCTTTGTTGGTGGATATACTGGTGGCTCTGTTGTTGGATCTACTGGTGGCTTTGTTGGTGGATCTACTGGTGGCTTTGTTGGTGGATCTACTGGTGGCTTTGTTGATGGATCTACTGGTGGTTTTGTTGGTGGATCTACTGGGGGCTTTGTTGGTGGATCTACTGGTGGCTTTGTTGATGGATCTACTGGTGGTTTTGTTGGTGGATCTACTGGGGGCTTTGTTGGTGGCTCTGTTGGTGGTTCTGTTGGTGGATTTGTTGGTGGCTTTGTTGGTGGATCTGTTTCTGTTGGTGGATCTGTTTCTGTTGGTGGATCTGTTTCTGTTGGTGGATCTGTTTCTGTTGGTGGGTCTGTTTCTGTTGGTGGATCTGTTTCTGCTGGTGGATCTGTTTCTGCTGGTGGATCTGTTTTCTGTTGGTGGATCTGTTTCTGTTGGTGGATCTGTTTCTGTTGGTGGATCTGTTTCTGTTGGTGGATCTGTTTCTGCTGGTGGATCTGTTTCTGTTGGTGGATCTGTTTCTGTTGGTGGATCTGTTTCTGTTGGTGGATCTGTTTCTGTTGGTGGATCTGTTTCTGTTGGTGGATCTGTTTCTGTTGGTGGATCTGTTTCTGTTGGTGGATCTGTTTCTGTTGGTGGATCTGTTTTTGTTGGTGGATCTGTTTCTGTTGGTGGATCTGCTTCTATTGTGCATCTGTTTCTGTTGGTGGATCTATCACCACATCTTGATCTTAGTTAACTCCTTGTCATTATGAACAGTTATGACTCGAGTTGGTTTGTTGTAAACTGCAACATTTAAATGGTAATAGCATTCAAACGTGTTAAATTGGAATATGAGTATGGTTCCATGTGGCGTGTACTATTACTATAACTGATAAATCTAACAAACTTCACTTTACTTTTACTTTTCTTATAAATAATTTCTTCAGAAATACATTTTTTGATCTGACTACTTTCACAATTCTGCGCGCGCATGTGTGGTTTTATATCCTTATCTAAACAAAATATACCTACTACGTATAAGAAAGACCAGTGCAAGACAGTACAGATGTTTTATATTGAAACAAACGAAGGTTATATATATATATATATATATATATATATATATATATATATATATATATATATATATATATAAATTGTTTGTGGTGTTTGAATTAAAAATATAGAACAAACTATTGTCACATCATTCTCGACAGATTCACATAAAATCAATATATGGTTCTTGTTAAAAACATTATTTAAACATCTATAAGTATTTAACAACAACAATTACATTCAAATAACAATATCTCCAAAAAAACGGCTGCACTTATAGCAAATACATAAGTATTAAAATGAAAAACATTAATATTATGTACAACTTTCGTTTGAAAATTTTCTTCAAAAGTGTACCAATTACAAGAAAATTGAAATTCTTTCATTTCTTATTTTTGTTGTCATAGTTACGTAGGCATGTAAATTATACGTGACAAAAAGATTAAGGCTCGGTTGTTTCAGTTTCAGTTAAGTATTCGGTTAAAATTTATTCTTCTGATAAGTCATATTTGTGTTGTTCCATGTTTGGTTAAATGTTACCAGAAGGATAAATATTTGCTATGAGCAAGATAGTTAACTGCCACTTAAACCACGTAATGAATAATTATATTTTCTTGAAATTTTTAAATTTCTTATTTTAATATCCTTTCTATCCAAACAAATATACCCACTAGGTATAAGAATGTCCAGTGCAAGACATTGTAGATGTTTTGTAAAGTGGATATACATTTTATAATCACTACGCATGCGTTATTTTTAATATCAAGGGTCAAGTGAAGCAAAGATTTAAAACAGGGTTGCGCAAGTGGGGTAGGTAATATCGCTAAATTTATAATTGGGTCACAGATGGTAGTAAGTGTAGTCATTTCGAAGATGTTGCGGAAACAAAGAAAAAAACATCGGTCATGTGGTGACCCTAAACTTTCTTTTAGGTAGTCAGTATATTTAGATTGATAGTATATAAATAAAAATATAAAATGTTTAAATTTCAAGAAAAATATTTTCATTCATTGCCCAATAAAATTGTAAAGTTAGTTTATTGTCAGATTTCCAAAGAAAACATATGTATTTTAGATTTTAAATGTTGGATTTATAGTAGTATAAAGAAAATATAATTAATCATTACATATTATTAAAAATTATTAAGGCCGGCATTTTTTAGTTTTCAAATTAACTTTAAAGCAGAGAAAATATTTATATATAAATTTTAAATTATTTAGTAACCTTTGTAACGCTTTTTTACTAAACTTATTTGTGACACTGACAATAAAATGTTAAATGTCAAAATATTTGAATATTTAAAACAGTTGACATGCATAGTAGATACGATTTATTATATATAATTTTCCATACCTATGTAACTATGGCAATATAAATAGAATAATAGCAATTTTCTCGTAACTGGTACACTCTTTGGAGAAATGTTTCAAATAAACGTTGTTCAAATCATTAATATCTTTCAATTTTATTCTAACTATTTTACTGTAAGTGCAACCGTTCGGAGATATGCAAAAAGTGACTTAAGTAAACATGCACTTCCGGTTTGAATATAATTTCAAAAATAAGAGGTTTTCCTCCCAGGCATATACAAATATTAAGTTTAGAGTTTCATAATTTTATCTTTAACGGTGTAGGCTGTAGAGCGCACACAGCCCCACACACACACACATACACAGACGTCATTCCAAAAATAGTCAGACTCGATTCAGAGAAGGTCAAAAGATGTATTTCCGCTAAAATTTCGAGAATTTTTTTTCGTGATTACATTACTTACTTATACTTTGTAAAGAAAGTAATTACTAAAACAAACATGAACTTTCGGTTTGAATATTATTTTCGAAAATAGCAGGTTTTCTTGCGAGTCATATATAAGTATTAAGTTTCATGATTGTAGCTTAAGTGGTTTTGGCTGTAGAACGCTCACACAAACTCACACACACAGAAACGTTAATCCAAAAATAGTCACACTCGACTCAGGGAAGGTTAAAAGTTATATTTCCCTTGAAATCTCGAGATTATTTTTTAAATGATTACAATAATTAGTATAAGAAAGTAAAAATTATTAACAAAACATATTTTTGACAACAAAATAGTTGAATAAAATTTTATAAAATATATTTAAGAATTACCTTGACTAACAAAGTGCACAAAAAACTACTAAAATCAAGCACAGTTTCATGATAATATCACTGTACGGCACGCAACGCTAAGTGGTTGATTCTATAAAGTAACTTTAGCTTTTATAAACACCAGATAAACTTAATCATTATTAAAAAAGATAATTTAGATAGTAATCACATCAAGTATTGGTTGAAATATTGATAAATTGACAAATCGAAATCTAGATAACTTATTACCAATCAAATTTGCGCACATATTGTCTATGCAATGCTAAAATTTAATAAAATATTAAACCAAGAGCCTAAAATAACTTCCCAATATTATATCTATACGTCCATATTGAAGGGTTATATTAATGAATAGTTATATCTTCATAGTTCCGAATCGTTTTCAAAACATATGTAATATTGATTCACGAAGTATAAAATTTAATAAAAATTTATCTTTATAAGTATACATTTATTTATAAAACAAGAAATATGTAATACACGTTTTATTGACATTAAAAAGTTTGCGTCGAAAATAATTTGGCCCCCTGTAAACTGCGCTTTAGAATTTTTAAATATTTTCTTGAATACTGTTACCATATATACATACATATGTATATTTAATTTTTAAGTATTTCAATACTTAGATTATTTGTAAGTGTAATTCCTGCTGCAGTATTAGAAGGCATGTAGCAAACAAGCGTAAAAATACAAAAACATTAAGATTTATTTAAAAATAAAAATTTAAAGTATGTTTGAATCATTTTATTGCAAAAAACTACATTTATATCTATGAAAAATGATGGCCAATTTGGTTTTATCTTCGATTTTAGTATTATCTGATGATTCTAGGTTATCAGAACTATTATACCTGTGATAAAAATGTAACTATTGCACAAATAACATAAACACAATAAAATATAAACTTTGATACCTACATATGGGGATCAAAACTTAACTACAACAAATAATACTAATCACTATGTGGTTCAATGATTTTTCTATTACTCAGGAAAAGAATGAAATTTAAACATTTTTAATTCGTCACAAGTAAAACCATTTGTTATAATAAGACACCAAAAATGATTTAATTTATATATTTAACTTTTACACTGTATAGTAATAATGAAAAATTCAAAGTTAGTATTATAAAAAGTTTTATCTTTAAACAATCAACATTGGTATCATTTAAAAAAAAAAAGTTTAAATAGACAGCTCCTAGCCAAATATTTTATTTAACAAATATGAATATTTACAGTAAAAATAATGTTGGCCCAATTTTGTTTTGATTTTAGCCCAATTGTTTAAAATGGGCTACATTTTGAATATATTTTTTGCTTCATATAAATATAGATTAAATTTCAAGCCGAAAAATAGTAAATTATTCAGGACCTAATATTGATGCATATTGCGAATATTATAGACACGAAGGCAGAATAAACAATTGTTAAAAGATACAAAAATTGGGAATAAATATACAAGAATAAAAATAAAAATGTTCTTGACACGGAGAAGGCATTTCTTTTGATAGCATTTCACATTTATTCTACTTATATAAAACAGTGATAAGAAAATAATAACTAATATTTTTTATTAAACATTAACGAGACCATAAGCTTGAAAGAATTGTTGGTATCAGAAGT
>JADQWA010001031.1:0-15251 GCA_018344505.1 Nebria ingens riversi
TATATATATATATATATATATATATATATATTCATGTGGTTGGGTTAAATCATATATAGTTGCATATTTGTTGTCGTGATATAGATGTTAGAAATCACAAGACCCGTATTGCCCCTTCGGTATTTCTAATCTATGTGATCTGTATTCTATAGCGGTCGCACCTTGATTTACATATTCCGTGTGACTTTGGCAAACACGCGGATTCGGATACGATGCACACACAACCTCTCTTAGACCGGAGGAGGGAGCACGAGCGAGCAGTGTTGTGCCTGTGCTGTGCCGTTGAGTAATCAGAAACCAAACAACAGCGGCGTACGCGACTCTATTTCCTCATATTCACGATATGAATTGCAAAGATGAATATATTATTCGATGGAAATAATATAACATATATTCACAATAGATCAATATGTCACCCAGTCAAAATTCCAAGACAAAGACAACAAATCTATTTTCATTTGAAAGAAAACTACATGTACGTAAATAAATAAATCTTAAAGATACACATAGTTCTTCTATTCAATTTGTGTAAGATTTTAATTTATTACAAGTCGTTTATGTTACAAGTAACATAAAACAAATTACGCTCTATTCCCTAATCTAGGTCTAGTACATGACATCGATCTTAGATATCCGTATTCACTCATTGCTGTAGATTGAACGAAAAGTACCAAAATTAGGTCTTAAATATTAAATAAAATACATATGCACTTAAAAAACGATCAAATAATAAATTTTGTAAAAATATCATGCCCTGGTCAGCAAAAAAATGTATTTAGTGTTGAATGTTATTTTTATTTTGGTCTGATTCATGATGAAATTTGGGAAGGATGCAAATTTTGTAACTGCTGAACAACATGAACTAACACCATAATTACGGTTTGCATGTTAACAACTTACAATGAATGCTACAATTTGCTTATAAAACGATACCAATGATTTAAAAACAAATATACGCGTTAAGAATTAACATTATCATTAAAAATGGCATTTTAAAGACCATTATGTGGCACTCGAATAGTCAAGCATTTAAATTAAACTAGATATTAAAAATTCGAAACTACTACTGTGATGAATAATGAACATTTTATTATTATCAATATGAAAAATTTCATTTTATATATCTTGACATTAATATAGCAAGTAAAATTCTTCTACTCGTAGTTGCAAAATTTGGAAGAGCTCTAGTAGAAATTTAATAATAAGATTCACTTTAATAATATTTAGAATTTTTATAATATTAAGGTGTTAATAACGAAGTAGATTACGATGAAAATCATAGCTTAAAAAAATGAAGTAAAAAACGCAAACTTGAAAGCGAGCGAAATCTACTTTATCAGAAACGGATTAGGAACATTCATATACAAATAAAAAGTACTACTCTAAAGTTTGGAGTTGGTAAAGCACTGAATTTTCTAATTGAAAATGTTCATATTGAAAATCGACGTTGAAGCTTTTACGTTAATCCTTTATTTGGGGTTGAAATTATTAAAAGTGAAATTTGTTATGAAAGCAGCTTGACATAAGTAGAAAAAGTTCAAATAATTTCTAAAGGAATCAGTAGCACTATATTATATTTGTTGCAAACATTGAAAATTCTGAATAATTGTGTCTATATTTAAAATGGATTTTGTTCCGAATGCATGTAATAAAATTAAAAGTCTGATGTATCAACATGAATGAACATTTTATCGACTAGATATGTTTTATTGAAGAGAATACTTCACGCTTGCTGTTATGGTTTAGTTTAGGATATGTTACAATCGATAGTATCCGTTAAGGAAAGTAGTAAATCGAAATTGGTTTTATCAATTTCATCAACCCTAACTATTTCTAGCTAAAACTAGACCAAAATATAATTCAATATGGCGTAACTTACTGTTCAGCATAACTAATTTGATCAAACAGTAGGCAGGTACCAAAGAGCACGACTGTAAGACCTATAGCATATATAACAGTGAAGTAGACAAATTAAAGCGTATGTCTGTTGTTGTATTACTGTTTTAGTTTTACTATTTAAAACGATAGTAATTGTTAAAATAATTTTTCAATATAAACCATATATTGATTATACCAAAGTAGAAGGATCGGCAGAGGAAGATGATACCAAAATGTATGCAGTTACGAATACATTTAGGTTCAAAATAGTTTCAAATCCATTTCTGAACAATGCAATAAACCAGTTTCATTATCCTATTGTTGGACTATGAATTATGAACGTGTTATACCTTATAGATACTAAAGATAGATTATGGTTAATAATCTATTAATGCTAAGTATAGACATGCTTTCTTTTTGAAAAGCAACAAATGCAAGGAAGTAATAGAACAAGTGAAAAAATGATTGAAATTGCATTATTATTTGCTTATATAGTATTCTTTTAAACTATTGACGCATGGCGTTTGTAAGTTTTTATTTCGGACTGCATATTTAAAGGATTGATAAGTTTGCAGTGGTAAACAAAATATCGTGTGTCATAAAATATGCAATGAAAAATACCTTAAGAGTCAGAACATATTTTAAAATATCCGCGCATATATCAGTTGGTATTGTTCCATTTTTGTGTGTGCAAGTATTGGTCTAAAAAGTCTTGACTATACTTCTGTAGTTTTATTTTGTTTTATGGAAACGTTTGGTCACGAAACGATGTAATTTTCGGGAAATTATTCATGCAATTAATGGTAATTTTTGTATAGCCATTTGACGCTTATCTTATATATGCATTATTACTTCCATAAATATACGAAATCATTATATTATGCGTTTTGAAGACTGAACATACTAGATGTGTATAGGTGAAATTGGCCTTTGTATAGATTAGTTGATAAAGCAAAGGTAAGCTTACACATCTAAAATTGGAAATGGTAATTCAAATGTTGGTGTGAATTTGTTTCAAGTGTTGACTCCAAGAATGATTTTTTGTATTTTGTGACAATTCGAGAATTTACCAGTAAAAGATGTTCATGTAATGCAACACGTTTGTTTAAAAATATCAAATGAAAACAGTGGCTTGTAAAAAATAGTCATCTGTTTTAGCTCACAGTATGTAGTGCATAAGAGTTCGATCGAGTGTCTGTAACATTACCGATTTGAAAAATTCTTTGACAGAAATACGTCTGATTCCAGAAAAAATATAACTTATATATATGGATCTATGTTGGCCACTTGCTTGCTAATCAAGATTAACATTTATCGGTTCTTCCCCTTTGAAGAGACTGCACCGTTTTTAACTTGGTACACTTATTGGGGTGAAGCCCCAAATTTGCTCTGCCCGTATATATATATATATATATATATATATATTATATATATATATATATATATATATATATATATATATATATATATATATATAATATATATATATATATAATATATAAATATATAATATATATATATATATATATATATATAATATATATATATATATATATATATATATATATAATATATACATATATATATATATATATATATATATATATATATATGTATATATATATAATATATAATATATATATATATATATATATATATATATATATATATAGAGAGAGAGAGAGAGAGAGAGAGATCATTATGTGATCTCACGGGTATTTTTTTGACTACGACTACTTGTGCTGTTTATGCGTATTGTGATGTTAGAACTAGATGTTTAAGTTATGATTATACTATAAACAGCGAGGTACATCTAATAGGACACCAGAAGTATATAAATAATGCGCTTCAATAAATTTGTTATGAACAATAATTAAAGATCTATTCCTCATGATTGCAATGAGAAATATGTTTGATATTTGTCTATCTTCTTTCATATTTCATGTCCCCAATATATAAAAATGAAAGGTTAAAAATACATCATACTTGTGTCGAAGCCTTGTCATAAAAAACTGGTTTACTCAATTTCATGTTTTTATCTGTAATAACAAATATTGTTAACACCCGTAAAATGATTAGTTTGCAGTTATGAGAACATTAGATGCGATATTAGCAAAAGCTACTTTGAAATAGCAATGAGATTGAGCATACATTATTTGTCTTTAGAGAAATAAAGCTTATTAAGACAATGCAAATCAATGGTAGTTTGATTTAAATAAATACAAATAACGTTGTAAGTTTTCATATTTTAATTTTTAAAATCAGTTACGTTTGCTAAGTTCATAGTGGTTCTCAAAATGTCTAGTATATTATGCTATGTTCCACCCCTTGTAAAAGCAAAAAATGAGAAATATATTTGAAGTGTTAAAAAAAAAACTTAAGAGGATTTCGATTCGGTGCGATGCATCCGGAAAATAAAGCTTTGAGACTACACACATGCGCATCAATGCATATCACGCGCATCTCATACCTCTATGGTACGATGGTACACTATGCTATACGTAATTCACTTTCAATTACGTGAGCTGCTCAACACTCCTGATGTTCCCACGAGGGAGCGAATTGAAGTTTTATTTTGTTCCTTGTATAATGGTTTTACTTGAGTTTATATGCTTGATCCCACTTTTCTTTTGCAAAATGATTAAGATACTGCATTAAGTTCATATACAAATATTCTATATTAATTAATTTCGATTTTACTTTCTTTTACGAAGTAATAAGTAAGTATTGTAATCACGAAAAAAAAATTTCTCGAAATTTTTACGGAAATACAACTTTTGACCTTCCCTGAATTGAGTCTGCCTATTTTTGGAATGACGTCTGTGTGTGTGTGTCTGTGTGGTCTGTGTGTATGCGCTCTACAGCCTACACCGTTGAAGATAAAATTATGAAACTTTAACTTAAGATTTGTATAGACCTGGGGCGAAAACCTCCTATTTTTGAAAAGCATATTCAAACCGGAAGTGCATGTTTACTAAGACTTTTTTCAATTTCTGCAATATCTCTGAAACGGCTATACTTGCAGTAAAAAAATAGTTAGAATAACATTGAAAGATATTAGTATTCTCCACAACTTTTGTTTGAAACATTTCTTCAAAAAGTGTACCAGTTACAAGAAAATTGCTTATTATCCTATTTATATTGCCATAGTTACATGGTATGGAAAATTATATATAATAAATCGCATCTACTATGCATGTCAATTGTTTTAAGTATTTCAATATTTTGGCATAACATTTATTGTTAGTGTTACAAATTAGTTTAGTGAAAAAGCGTTACAAAGGTTAGTAAATAATTTAAAATATTATATATAAAATATGTTCTCTCGTTTAAAGTTAATTGAAAAATAAAAAATGCCCGGCCATAATAATTTTTAATAATATGTAATGGAATAATAATATTTTCTTTATACTACTATAAAATCCAACATTTAAAATCTGAATTACATATCGTATGTTATCTTTGGTAATCTGACAATAAACTAACTTTACACTTTTATTGGACAATGAATGAAAATATTTCTTGAAATTTAACATTTCATATTTATTTATATACAATCAAATCTAAATATACTGACTACGTAAAGAAAGTTAGGGCCAATACATGGCCGATGTTTTGTTGATGATAACGTTATGATATATAATTTTGATTTCTTTATTACTCTTCAATATTTAATAATTATAGTATGATTATGTAACCCTACAGTGAGTAAAAATAAAGCCAAAATAACTTATATACCTACATGCGCTAATAATTGCTTGCTTTAATTATTTACTTAAAATACTTATTATTATTAAGTCAAAAGTCTATAAGATTGTAAACACTTTATGAGGTTTCTTCACGTGTCTAATTAATGACGTTTATATAAAACAATAGCATTTTTTATGCTTTTCAAAATTGTATTGATTATATTGAAACAAACTGCTTGTGTTGATTGAATTAAAAATCTGGACGAACTATTATCTATAAAATCAAATATTGTACTCATTAAAAAAATTATTAAATAATTATTGTTATTTTAAATAGTACAACTTTGGCTAAGTAATAATTTGTATATTTATGTAAATGTAAAAATGATTCGCACAATTTTTTTTTATCATAATTAAAAGTCCAAACTGTTCTCAATGTTATAAAATAAGAATCTTTGTTATTTAAGTTCAGAAATAAATAAGAAGTTTATATAAAACCTCAAAAAAAAGCTGTTATTTATAAAATTGTATCTTTTAAACAACTTGATATATCCAAACAACGTATTCGTGAGAATCTAAAGATATAAATAGCGTTACACGTTCAATGAGTTTGCATTTTGCTAGGGCGTTTTTGAAAATAAAATATTACGAAATATGTTTTATATTTTAGCAACTTTTTTTTGTTCGGTTTTAAAGTTTCTTATAGTAGGCAAGGTGAGCCAAAAAAAAATGTGTAACTGTTTTTTGTTTGCCATCTGTATAAATAACAAAATAGCTGCAAATAATCACTTAAAATTAAAAATTGGTCACACCATTAGATTTATAGCAGCCAATAGTGTAACTATGTGTAATATTCTACACTCCTTTCCGCAGACTTTTTGGTGACGCTTTTTATACATTTAACACTTATTACCAAAACGAGTAGGGTTGCGTATACTGTACCCCAAAGACCAATGGTGTTTATACATACAAAGTGAAATCGAGTATGTAGTCAACGCACGGAAAAACAAAGATTTATATATAGGTAGGGGAAACGGAAATTCATTAAAGAATTATACGATATTATATAAATGTTATTTATTGGTATGAAAGTAAACGTACAGGTTGTTTTATGGCGGTGTCAGTTACATAGTATACCTACACGATATAATACATTTGTTCTACCTGAGTTTACCCATTTAACCTGGCGGGTTTCGGGTTTGACCGGGTATTTCGGTATATGGATGTGGTTCGGACGAAACTGCCGTTGAACTTATAGGTATACTTTGCTCTTGGTAATGTTGTGATAGTTACCTAAAGGTATTATATTTAAAAAGTTTGTCATCGCTGTGTCGACGTTCGATTTAACCAGTTACGAGCAGACTTTTGTTAATGCGTTTAAGTTTTATATTGTTGATAAAAGTTCCGATAATTACATTAACTCAAACCGACTTTGGTGCTTAAAGAAATATAGGTACTATATTTATTTAAAGTATATGTACTGCATTTGTATTTTTAATGCTTGCAAATTGTAATATGTCGTAAAAACAAATGCGCATTATTTAAAAATAAAACCCTTTGTGCCTTAATTGGCAAATGTAGAAGTCAAAATTAAATTTCGTTCAAAACACTGAACATTACTGAGTGCCAACATAACAAACAGCGAACAACGTTGGCACAACATTTTACAAAAAAAAAATAAAAAATTTCTATTCTTCTCATGTAGACGTATTCGGAAAATGCATAATGATTGTGTAGATAATATTTCAAACGGTGATACGCAAGAGCGATCCGAGATTTATAGAGCTGCGTTTTATGGACACAGAAGTGGTCTTCTACTCGGATTAAAGAAAATATTCTATGATTCACTTAAGCGGTAAATTTGCTCCAAAAATCGTAAAATGTTTTTTTTTGTCTAGAAACGTCCAGAATATTATCTGAATTACTATATATATATATATATATATATATATATATATATATATATATATATATATATATATATATATATGTATATATTGAATTCCAAATATTTTGTAGTATTTAATTTGTTAATTTTGCAACACAAGCATGAAGCCTTTACAATTTGAAAAACTGTATAATTTCCAATATATTTGTGTTTTATATACATATATACTTTCTTCCCATAAATGTGCAATTTTATTTTATCATTATTATGAATGGTGTGAGAATGCGGGGTCGTCCTCGGAATAAGTGGATGAATATGATTGAGAATGAGTTGCGCGAAAGGAAAGTTGTGAGCAAGCGAAATAGAAGAGCATGTATGAAGAATCTGATGAATCGGAATGAAGTGAAAGAAGTGTGTAAGGATAGAATTGAATGGCGAAAGATTGTGAAGATGTGAATGTAAAGAGTTTTCTGCCACCCTACATGTTGGGAATAGGCATTAAGTTATGTATGTATGTATGTATGTATGTCCGTCTTATTTAATTTTTTCAATTTAGGAAATTTAGAAAAGCTTATAAAGACTGTGGTTATATAGGTATATTAAAATTTTGTTTTTATTTTTCCTGCTTTAACCTGTCTCAAAAATAAATTTTTCAATTTTTTTATAACTTTAAATTGAGACCGCTATTGTATGTCATTGTGACAGTTCTTTGTAATTTGGGGCAAACTTGATGTACACCTTTCAAACTTTTTACTAAAATTATAATAGACGCAAGTGTTTTGGCTGGAAATATTAAATACATTTATACTTTCTTGAATATAGAAGAAATAACTTTATAATAATGTCAAAATTGTAACGAAACATTTTAAAGGAAATAGATTTAAGCATCTGTAGAAATAGATTTCCCCAATCCAAATATTGTAATCACAAGAAATTTCAAATTTGAGTATTTAACGAAAATATAATATAGTCCTTCTTGAATATTTTGCCAATTACAACAAAGAATAAATATAAAATTACGAGACATAATATGTAAGACTAATAAATTTAGATTTACTAATTAGTTTTCTGCATTAATTATCTAGCTAAATAAAAATTATACGTTCATTCGAAAATGTACATATTAAGAAAAGGAAAGGCAATACCATCTCACCTTTTTTTTTCAAAGTTCTTCTAATATTTGAACCATTGTGTTTTTCTTATTTAAATAATTTGTTGACTTAAAAATAAATTGTTATAAAGAATTTAATTACGTAGATCATACAAATTTCAAATAAGTGATTGGAAAATGATCAGATGTATTTTTAATACACCTATGTTGCGTGATAACTATTTAATAAATAATGAAAACAAAACGTCAGTGCTTACATAAGAGGAATAAAGAAAATCAAGATCAAGTGAAATTTTAAACTGCCATGAAACGTAGAAATCGCTGGCAAGCATATATTATTAATATAGATAGACTGTTTCATATATTTATAAAACGTTTTGAATGTTTCTTATTGAAATTTTCAATAGAAACCACTTATTCGCTATTCACAATAGTTTATTTAGACACGAATATTTTGCATTGCTGCAATATCTATATTTCAGGAAGTTTAAATCGCTAAATATTCGCTACGTGCTGAAGATACACCATCAAAACGATAAAATCAGTATATTTCCGTTCAAATACGAAATATCAAAACCAATAACAATCTTAACTTATTCAAAACTGTTCAAAACACAGTCACTATCATAAAACAACGAGGAATATATAATATTTATTTACCCGTTCCAGATCTACAACCAAACTGAAGAAAGAAGAAAATTCGATAAGCTCATATTTTCTCGCTATGAAATCATTTTCCAATTTACTTACTATTTTCCTTGGCGTATAACACCCGGTTGTTGGTAACCAGCGAGTCGGTTATACTTGCAGAGGTAAAAAAAAATCAATAAACAATTTTGCGGTATAGAAAAATTGAGAATTGGACTTGTTTTGTACGAGGACGACAAAGATCGTGTTTTCGCAAAAATAAGTTTGAAATTCATATATCGTGTTTTTAAATTACACATTGGTCAAACAAAAAAGCAATTTTGTGACAAAAAAATAAAATACAAAAACACCCCTCAACAGTAAAAAATACAGTGGCTGCTCGCACATAAAATTTATGAGATGTTGACGGGGAAAAAATATGCGAGAATTTGAGGAAATAACATGCCGTGTCATAAAAATGAACTATTGTGGTTTTGGTGCCATTTAATAAGTACACTTCTAAGCTAACTTTGATACAAAAAAAACTAGAGTTATATTATGTAATTTCTTTCCTTCTCTTTCTGTTCATAAACCAAAACGTTTTCTAGGAAATATTGTAATATAAATAAATCATTTATATCAGAGGGCGTTAACGATAAAACATTGTCTACTCATTGCATTTCGTATCGATATCATTCCGTTATTATATATTAAAAACATCGGCCATGTATTGGCCCTAAACTTTCTTTTACGTAGTCAGTATATTTAGATTTGATAGTATATAAATAAAATATAAAATGTTAAAATTTCAAGAAAATATTTTCATTCATTGTCCAATAAAAGTGTAAAGTTAGTTTATTGTCAGATTTCCAAAGAAAACATATGTATTTCAGATTTTAAATGTTGGATTTTATAGTAGTATAAAGAAAATATTATTATTCATTACATATTATTAAAAATTATTATGGCCGGGCATTTTTTAGTTTTCAAATTAACTCTAAACCAGAGAAAATATTTATATATAATATTTTAAATTATTTACTAACCTTTGTAACGCTTTTTCACTAAACTAATTGTAACACTAACAATAAATGTTAAATGTCAAAATATTGGAATATTTAAAACAATTGACATGCATAGTAGATGCGATTTATTATATATAATTTTCCATACCCATGTAACTATGGCAATATAAATAGGATAATAGCAATTTTCTCGTAACTGGTACACTTTTTGAAGAAATGTTTCAAACAAAAGTTGTGCAGAATACTAATATCTTTCAATGTTATTCTAACTATTTTTACTGCAAGTATAGCCGTTTCAGAGATATTGCAGAAATTGCAAAAAAAGTCTTAAGTAAACATGCACTTCCGGTTTGAATATGCTTTTCAAAATAGGAGGTTTTCGCCCCAGGCATACACAAATCTTAAGTTTAAAGTTTCATAATTTTATCTTCAACGGTGTAGGCTGTAGAGCGCATACACACAGACACACAGACACACACACACACACAGACGTCATTCCAAAAATAGTCAGACTCGATTCAAGGAAGGTCAAAAGGTGTATTTTCCGTAAAAATTTCGAGAAAATTTTTTTTCGTGATTACAATACTTACTTATTACTTCGTAAAAGAAAGTAAAAAGAACATGAATTAAGCGGAGTAACTGTTTTGGTCATTTTCCGCTACCATACTTTAAATTTTACTTTGTGCTATTATAATAAAATTTGTAATTAAGACGAGTGAAGCATTTATTTATTTTATGACGTCAAGCATTAATAACCGAATGATTTGAGTTATGTGAAGTTTGGTTATTAGAAATTAAAACACTGTAAATCTTTACTTCACTAATTTATTGGTTCTAGATGCACATTTTGGTGACCAAGTCACCATCTTCAGTAGTACATTGTACTACTGAAGATGGTGACTTGGTCACCGAAATGTGCATCTAGAACCAATAAATTAGTGAAGTAAAGATTTACAGTGTTTTAATTTCATTAATAACCGTCTTTCAAATAGAATTTACAATAACGTCACTGCTATTCACCATGCTTTTCAGTATATGTGTATACAATGAACCTCAATTAAATATGAACTGTATTTATGCTAACATATTTACTGTAAAATGTCGAAAAATATGAAGTTAGATTATTAGACGCAAGACGTCCTTACAAGACCCAGCTCTATTTAACCAAACGTCTTTTTATGCTCGTTGTTTGTAACATGATTGAGTTGGTAATATCTTACTTGATCTGAAAGCACGGTAGGTGTAATTTTCAACCATTATGCCTATGTACTAGGATGGATGTTTAAAATATTATTCCTTGTCTTATCATTGCATAGTATATTATAATCACTAATAATCGCTGCCAATAAAACGTTTTTAATCTTGACGGATATATTTTTTTTCCTTTCTCTAAACGGATCGACTGCCAAGGTCATTATCGCTGTACAACGTCGCTTGTCAATAATGAAAATGCGCGTGTTGGTACAAAAAATATAGTTCAACACGGTTAAAACTGTGCTTTCAAAAATATATATGGAGTAGTATCAGTATGATATCCACATGACATATGGTTTACAAATGAATAAAGAACAACCAGGGATTAACTCTTATACCCGTTTGCACCATTACAAGTTAATATTTAGTTTAACTAAACGAAGTTTAAGTTTAATCTACGTTTAAAATGTAACATGTTGCACAGTTGAAATGATTGTACGGTTTAACTAAACTGTAGAATCAAAACTTTTTTCCATGGATTTCTAGGGGCTTTCTAAGTTTTAAGTTTGATTTACAACTTCACTCGTAGCTGTAGTTATCATTTGTTGTTATTTAAACAATTTTGAAGTTTCTGATTACACATTAATATTTAATTAATAAAGAAATATATTTAAAATGCAGAAGGAAAGTAGTTACAAATATTCAAAAATTATATAAATATCCAAATATTTTTTTATAACAACAATACTACAAGTAGAATTTTATACTTCGTAAATAGATTACTGAAAAAAGATTACGGCCAATAAATCTTCCAAATCATTTTCATCATCATCAAACTGTTCCATATTTATTGAAACTTAAACGACAAAATTATAATTATGCTACTCAAAATATATTTTACGATCTTCAAACAAACCAATTCTGACAGATCCAATTTAAAATTCCCAAACTTTAGGTTATAAAATGATTAAACCGCAGAGATACTACCGTTAGATTAAACCAATTTTTATAATATTAAATCTCAGCATAACAGGCTGTGCAACAGATCGAAAACTGTTAATCCACGCTTTAACCTTAAACTACAATGGTGTAAACTGGCATTAGTGAACCTGAAGATGATACATATGGGGTAAGAATACCCAAGGATCTTATATCTGCGATATCCGAGTTGGGGTCATTGCCTGATTTTATATTAGTTCGGTACACGACCTTTTGTCCCTTAAAATTGTACCTGCTGGTACTTCCAATTCGGGACATGTCAAAAAATGGGCGGTCGGTCAGCGGGCAATCAGAAATGTGTGGACAAATCTCCAAACCAATAATTTAAAATAATGAATAAAAGTAAATAAACAATAATGTTTTATTAAACATAAACATATTTAATATTCATTCATAAAAACCGAAGAACTAGATATACAAGATATCCAGACACAATATACAGTAAATAAAATCACCAATCCAGTGGGTCAGAAAATATTTATACACTACATTTTGTTTAAAAAGATTCATTATTTTAAATTATTGGTTTGGAGATTTGTGCGCAAATTTTTGATTGCTCGTTGTGTGACCACCCATTATTTGACGTGTTTCGAATTTGCACTACCAGCAGGTACAATTTAAGGGACTAAGGGTCGTGTCCCTAACTGAAATCAATTCTGGTAATGTCCCCAATTGGGAAGTACCCAAGAGGGATGATACTACTAAATCTAATCCTAAATATTCAAATACTGAATTATATATGCTGTTATAGAAAAATATATTCGTGATAGTAAGATTTGAAATATAAATATAGATTTTTTTTCGAAATACAAGCCTTTGAAAAATCATTTTATATTTGAATATTTTCCCTCGTTCCTCATAGATTTACATCACATAATAGCAGGGAATAATTGAGGTGTACATTTTTTTAAAGTCTATTTTGCATTTTATATTATTTTACGCATTAAAACCACATGTGAACTTTCATATCGTAATTTATCAAACCGAATTACCCTCTATGTTTTGAATGTACAAAGTATCAAATAGGGTGATATCCTACCCAGTGCGAACCAATATTGCCACCAAGAGCAAAAATATTAAATAACAAAACGACAACACACCTCTTTGATACACGATAGCCATTTTTCACTTTTAAATTTACTTATGGTCACAATTTTCATTCATATTCGCTGTTCCACATCAATACGTCCGTCGCGTTTATATTTTACAATTATTCGCTAAATGGTTGAATACCTCCACAATCATGTTAGCGATGTATGTATACTAGCACTGGTTCGAAAGGCTGTTGAATTGAGCTGTACTAGGGTATAGGGTAGTCAATGAATTGGATGTCGGTATTACTGAACAATAAAAATGATTTACGCAGACTGTCAGTAACAGATTTGAGTAGGGTCAAATGAAATCGATGTTAACATTACATTTCTCGCAACTTGCTTCGCCAATGTCAAACTTTAACCAAAATAACAAGTTAAAAATATCGTTCATGGTTTTGCATGATATATACAATACAAAATGTTTAGTAATTTTTATTTTAACTTTAGTCGTTATTAAAAGGTTAAAATCGGTTGAATTTAGATGAAAAAAAAACGCGATTTATAAAGCATAAATAAAATACATCAAACTTTTTGAACTAAATTGGTTGACACTTTAAATAATGTGTTAGAAAAATACAGACACGTCCTTTTCAACACTCTCATTTCAATCTGATTTGTTTGGTACAAGCGCTTTGATTTGGAATATGCCTATTTATAACCTAATTGAAATTTAAGATTTTTGCAAATTACACTGGCATGATCTTCAACTGAATGTAGGTCAATCAAAAGTTGTTGGTGTTCGAAAAGAATGAATGCAATATTGTGGTAGATGGACATCGACTAGAGCAAGTGAAACAGCTTGTTTATTTAGGTTGTTTATTCTATAGCGATGGATGGAAAGTAAGACTGAGAAAAGAGTGTCTGTTGGTTGTAAGATTTTAGGGGCTTTAGGAATGTTTGCAAGAAATTTTAACATTTCTAAGAATGCAAGGTTCTGCAATGTGTACAATTTGTACTTGTGCCATCGTTGATGTATGAGAGTGAATTTTGGGTTTGGCATAAAAAGCGCGTGATTGCTGTGGAAATGAAATTTTTGAGAGGTATTTGTGGTGTATCTAAGAGAGACAGAAAGAGGAATACGTGGGTGTATGAGCAGTGCGATATTGTCAAAAATGTACGTAGAATAGGCGATAGTCTAATGAAGTGTATCGTCATGTTGAAAGAATGTCGAATGAAAGATCGACGAAGAAGATTTACGTGGGCGAAATGAATGGTGTGACAATGCGGGGTCGTCCTCGGAATAAGTGGATGAATATGATTCGAAAGATTGGCAAGATGAGCATGAATGTAAAGGGTTTTCTGCTACCCCATATGATGGGAATAGACATGACGTTATGTATGTATGAAACTTACAAAAAGTGAAGTCAATTATATTTAAAGTTTATGTATTGCATGTATTTTGAAAATAAAATTGAATTCATTCTTAATATAATTATAAATAAATATAATATGTGAATTGCCGATACAATATATAATTTATGGAGTATTGGTAAACCACATAAACTAAAATATCTTTTCAATTATTTATATAAATATGTAATAGACGGCGCTAGCCAAGTTGTATGGTGAGAGTAAGTTAAAATATTCAACATGCAACACGCAATATAAATATATAATGGCCTACGTTTGTCAACTAAATGTAAAGTCATGTTTCTACTAAAACTGATTTTTAGTTTAAAAGTTTTTAAAAGTGAAAAATATGCACATAATAGATATATATATATATATATATATATATATATATAT
>JADQWA010001032.1:0-23691 GCA_018344505.1 Nebria ingens riversi
AGGGCAAACACATGGCCGATGTTTATAATTGTTGATACGTATTTCTTATTGTTATTTAATAGAAAATTTGAACAAATCAACCAAAAAACGAAATAAAACTGACCACACTAACCAAAATGTTTTATTTACATTGACTTCTATGACTAAATAAATATTAAACGTAAACGTTTAGAAGTAAATTCATATGTTAGATATGCTAATAATAATAGTACAAAATAATGTTGTACAAAAGTATGAATATTGCTTATTCACCTCTGTCAATAATTGCCGATCCCGTTCAGTGACATTTAACGTAGATCTGGCTGCGGTGCGGATGCTATACCGTTGCCGGGCTCTGCTGCTGGTTTCAGCGAGCTGTTGATTGAGCACACAAACGTATCACATAGGTAACGTTGTTACGAACAACAATGGCCGATCGTGGCCCCGTCAGCGGGCTTGTGATATATGACGCACGACTAACTTGATTCTCTTACGGATCACCGACTAATTAAATATAAGTTATGTGTGTCTTAACGCATACTTTACGCCACTCTTATCGACCTATATAAACCATGCACTCGGTTGGGTTTTACATTATATCTAGTGCCTTTTGCAAAACTTTAATTGTGAACATACACCAAACGGTATCTCTTGTGAACTCTCAAGCTATTTAAAGTTTACTTCGAAATTTATATCATTTAATTTTTGCTAAATTCAAACAATTTTACTAATTATGAAAAGTAGACATCATTTGACTATTTTATGTAACAATAATGATATTCGGGGATTTTACATTACTCTTGAGTACAATTGTATTTTATTCTAATTTATAATTATTTATGAATCATTTTTAACTACATATATAATGTTTTTATAAAATAGGTATATAAATTAATCATATATGCACTGGATCAGTTTACATACTTGTAGATAATATAGGTAATTTTCTAAATTGAAAATAAACTTGCTTTAGATAAAATATATCCGTAGTTACACCTGGTTATGTATAAATATTCATATATCTAGTAAAATGAATAATTATATTGAAATTAATGATTTACTTTAGCCATAAATGGCAATGCTACTGAGGTCTATTCATAAAACTGACTAGATATTCTCAATCATTTTATAACAACAAAAAAATCATCATTTACGTGAAATCCATTGACCAAAGAAGTCAGATTATTTACGAAACAAATAAAACAACCTCTTTTATTAAAAAACTACTATGCAATGGTGTCATAAATGTGCTGCAGATAATTGCAAAATTGACAAAAATTATAAAATTTTGGTTAAGATGTTTTATTAGTTATAAAATAAAATTACCTTACGTAATAAAACACATCGAAATCGACTATTATGTACCTATGTATATACATATATAAGTTTAAATATAAATACTGTTGTACCTGTTGCTGGTAATAAATAATCTGGAAAAAAATGTAGCTGTATAATTAAAATATTTTAGTCCATAATTTATTCGTTATAAATAAATATGGTATGACTGAAGGTCCAAAATTAATCATATGATTTCATGTGAAATGAATTTGATTTTTTTTTATGTAGGTATTGTTTTTTATTTTGTGTTTACAGAACTGGAAGTATATGAATTTAATTAAACGTTAACGTAAGTGTGACATTAACACTTGCAATTCTCGTTAAATGTAAAGTAAATAAATAAGACACGGATAATTACGAATAGATTAATTATAAGTCGCCAGCTTCAAGGTTTATCGAAAAATAAATAGATAATTAAAAGATTTAGAAATGCACTAATGTAAATGCAATGGTGATAAGTTTTATGTGATAACAAATAAATTGATAAACACTATATTAAATATATGTATTATTCATTTAGTTTTTACATCGATGAATTATTTGTGTATGAAACTGAAGAGATTCTTAGGTTTATTATGTATGTCTAACTATTAAACAATAGATACACTTTTGCTGTGATGAAAATAACGTCATCGAATAGCAACAATAACCTAGAAAACTCATAATTTTCTCAATAACTAAATGAAACATTGGCCATGTGTTGGCTCTAAACTTTTTTTTACGTAGTCAGTATATTTAGATTTGATAGTATATAAAACCGTTGACATGCATAGTAGATACAATTATTATATATAATTTTCCATACCTATGTAACTATTGCAATATAAATAGGATAATAGCAATTTTCTCGTAACTGGTACACTTTTTGATGAAATGTTTCAAACAAAAGTTGTTCAAAATATTAATATCTTTCAATTTTATTCTTACTATTTTTACTGTAAGTGCAGCCGTTTCGGAGATATGCAAAAAGTGACTCAAGTAAACATGCACTTCCGGTTTGAATATGCCTTTCAAAAATAGGAGGTTTGCCTCCCAGGCATATACAAATCTTAAGTTTACAGTTTCATAATTCTATTTTCAACGGTGTAGGATGTAGAGCGCATACATTCACACAGACACACACACACACAGACCCACACACACAGACACACACACACACACATACACACACACACACCTCATTCCAAAAATAGTCAGACTCGATTCAGGGAAGGTCAAAAGGTGTATTTCCGTTATAATTTCGAGAATTGTTTTTTTTGTGATTACAATACTTACTTATTACTTCGTCAAAGAAAGTAAAAAAAATTAAACTTATATTGCAATATGAATGTCTAGAATGTCTAGATTATTATGCATAGACAAAATTTAAAATTATTTGTAATTTGTTTGAACATTTTATAAGTTTTATGGATTTACCAATAACTTTTCAATTTTAATTTTAATTGAATAAATTTGTTAATAAAAATTGTTTTTATTTTATGACAATAATAACAGTTTAAGTATTTAACGGAGACAGGAAAATTTAAAAATTTTCTTTTTATATTTCCGGAAATTATAACTATAAAACATCAATTTTTAACAACAAAATTTGTTATTAGTAAAAAAAATAATTCATGTAGCAATCTTATTTTAATGTTTGTCATATATTGAAAATTGCATTTAAAAATATTGATAAGTTTAGAACAAAATGGCAACCTTAATTACTTACTAGAAGTAATTTAAATAGAAAAAAGTTTTAATTACGGATTAGTTTGTATTTCAATTTGATTTATAATGTTGTATTCAAGATAATCATACATATTTATTTCACTGAGCAGTTTTTGAGGAAATAATAATGGAAAAAAGTTGTTTTTCTAACAATTTTTATACTGTTGTTACTAATTTCAAAAGAACAATTGTGAACCTAATGTATATGTTTATGTATAAATTATGTTTTGTCTAATAAACGATTATTGAGAAGCAAATTGATAATATAACGTGCGTAATGAAGAAGTGTAACAGCTACTCGCAATGTCGCCAATTAGGTAGCGTGTTTGACTAATGACAGGCACGGCATGACAACCGCAGGAGGGCATTAGTGCCCACTGACATTCGAACTAAATCATCAACCAATCAACCTGCTGCAAGCCGTCCATCTATCTATCCACGGCAACCAAAACAAAACCCAAGTAGAATTGGAATGAGTGATGTCTCGATGCCCAAACTCGGATGAATTGTGATGCTTGGGCCCAGACGCGCTCGTTATAACCACAATAACTGGTCAAAAGCGGAGTGATGAGCAGAGCAGGGTTCTCGGTTATTTATGTATGTATATGCCCCGCTTGTGCTTAATGCGTACAGCTGCTTATGGCTTATATGATGCTTGTTTACACGGTCGTATTCGTTAATTACCGGTCGGCGGGATGAATTATGTTAATGTTTCGACGACGACGACGGCCTGCCTGTTCAGCGAGGAGAGTACGATATGGTTTGTGCGTAGATGGCACGCGATACACCGCTTGGATACCCCACTGGATTTTCATGGTATTCGAGCTCACATTTAGATTTAATGACTCACCCGCCCCTACAGTTTATTTAAACTTTTTTTTTTTTGGAAAATACGAGACAAACATTGACGAAATTAATACAACAACTGCTTCATAATTGTAATAATTATATATTTGTACGAATTTGTAATAAACATAGTTCTCCTGCTATGAACAAAATACTTAACGTTTAACGTTTTCGTGGTTAATTATTAATAAAACATCGGCCATGTATTGGCCCTAAACTTTCTTTTACGTAGTCAGTATATTTTGATTTGATAGTATATAAATTAAAATATAAAAAGTTTAAATTTCAAGAAAAATATTTTCATCCATTGTCCAATAAAGTGTAAAGTTAGTTTATTGTCAGATTTCCAAAGAAAACATATGTATTTCAGATTTTAAATGTTGGATTTTATAGTAGTATAAAGAAAATATTATTATTCATTACATATTATTAAAAATTATTATGGCCGGGCATTTTTTAGTTTTCAAATTAACTTTAAACCAGAGAAAATATTTATATATAATATTTTAAATTATTTACTAATCTTTGTAACGGTTTTTCACTAAACTTATTTGTGACACTGACAATAAATGTTAAATGTCAAAATATTGGAATATTTAAAACAATTGACATGCATAGTAGATGCGATTTATTATATATGATTTCCCATACCTACGTAACTATGGCAATATCAATAAGATAATATCTTGTAACTGGTACTTTTTGAAAAAATGTTTCAAACAAAAGTTGTGCAGAATACTAATATCTGTCAATGTTATTCTAACTATTTTTACTGCAAGTATAGCCGTTTCAGAGATATTGCAGACATTGCAAAAAAAGTAAATATGCACTTCCGGTTTGAATATGCTTTTCAAAAATAGGACATTCTCGCCCCAGGCATATACAAATCTTAAGTTTAAAGTTTCATAATTTTATCTTCAACGGTGTAGGCTATAGAGCGCATACACACACAGCCACACACACACACACACACACACAGACGTCATTCCAAAAATAGTCAGACTCGATTCAGGGAAGGTCAAAAGGTGTATTTCCGTTAAAATTTCGAGAATTTTTTTTTCGTGATTACAATACTTACTTAATACTTCGTAAAAGAAAGTAAAAACACATCTATGCATGTGCAATTTACGGAGTTTAGCAGCTGACTTAGATGTTATAATTACGTAAATTTGATAAGTTACGGGATGCAATCAAATTATATTAACCACTTAAAAAATTATTGTAAATTTCTATGTGTTACTTTTAATGCCAAATTAGAATGTATGTTATGTAATTTAATAAAATTGTTTGATTTTACATAAAAAATTGTAATTTGATTCACAATAATACACTGTAAAAATAGTTGTAAATTGACTTATAACTGTATAAGCATATATAATGGTTTTTTCAATCAATTAGTTTTACAAGATTCAGAATTTTCATATATTTTCTAATTAAGCTTATGGTATGCGTTATAGCCTATAATAAGCATGGTTTAAATTTAACTTTGTTTTGTGTCGACTGTAATTATATAATTTGACTCAATATTAATAGATTTTTTTTTGTGAAACTTAAATGTATATCAATTTATTTATATTTATTTAGAACAATCTACCTAAGGAGATGACTGTAAATTTTGATTAATTAACGAAATAAATCACGAACTTGAAGTTAACATATCCAGGATTGTATGTTAAAATCTATAAGATTTTTAATTAACAATAAAATTTATAAATAATATGAATATTTTTAAATCTAATCATAAATGCTAGGTTTGCGCTTTTAAATATATAAATGAAATTTCAGTGTAGGTACCTAATAACAGTTTTGATACATAAAGTTTAAAATTGATTATAACTTATATCAGATTATCGGTTACCAAGTTGTTTCCAATTATATAAATTACATAGTTATGTAGTGAAACTATCATGAAAATGGTTGTTTGGTAGTTTGTAAACGCACACAAAATTAAATAATTTAATAAACAAATCAAGGAATGATAGAATTTACTAAACATATCGAGAAAACCAAATATTTCTACAAATATTTTTAGAAATATTTATAAACAATTCTGCAATGAAGATTTATATGTGGACTAAAAATAAAAACTATCGAATAATTCAGGCAAAGTTTATATTAAATCCAATAACTGTGATTTGAGTTGTAGAAATTACCAAATGATGTATGTGTGTTTTTTTTGTATAATAGTAACTAAGGTTTTGTCGAGAAATGAATGAATGACAAGTATTTCACAGTGCACGTGATTATAAAATAGTGATGTCTCAATTTCAAACCGATAATTTAAATGAGAGTCGAGAATTTGACCAGCTTTAAAAGGATGTGTAGTACCATATGTTTATACCGATTAAAACACGTTCGACTCGTTGTATTGAGAGAAGAAAAATAGATCCCATAAAAAGTCGTGAAATACAACCGACATGCATTTAAAACTGTCATTGGTCCAATAAATGTAGAAATCCACTCGATAAAATGCGCCAACTTGGACAGTAAAGATTACAACTTTACTCTTTGGGTGATGGGTTAGCGGCGGTGGTGGTGGCGGTGTCAGCAGCGGCAACGGTGGTAGAGTCGGGAAAGGGGAAGTGGGGGATTGGAAAGAGATAGAGAGTGGAGGAGATCTTGTTAATGTCAATCCTGTTACCTGTGTCACCGTAGCAGTTGTACAGGTCATCGCAGTAGAGCGGCGGCGGGCGGTGATGCGTCGAAAGCCAAGGAAGCAGCAGAGGTGGTTCAGCAGACGGTGTCGGCGATGGTTCGCAGATCACCGACGGTCTGCGGAACCGCGGCCGAATACCGCCGGGTTCTACGCACGCGGACTCGCACTGTTCGAGATGCATCTGCACAAGGCGTCCTTTAGTGTATAAAGTACGCCCTGCTGCAGCCACTTTCAGACTGGCCAGCATCGGTTGTGTTTGTGGTTGTGCTTGGGCCGTGTGCAACTACAGTTAAGGTGGGGCGCTCTCAGACTCAGTATATTATACTACTATATATATATATATATATATATATATATAACCTATGTATATCGAACCGACCAGCCGACCGACCCGACCGACCGAAGGAAGGTGACATTTTTAAGACAGGTATCGGTAAATTGCATGTTTTCTGCTGCTGGCCCCGGGCTCGGGTTCGAGTCGCGATCGCTGATCGGTATCTCTGTGTGCGACTGCACTATTTATGATAGTTATTAGTCGTGACTGTGCGTGCCTAATGCACAGATTGAGGTGTCCACATTGTCGTCTAACACGTTATTTGTCTGACTGGACACTGGAACGCCCGCCAACCAATATCACTACAACCATTTATATACCTACCTATTGCAACTGCAGTAGGATATATATATATATATATATATATATATATATATATATATATATATATATATATATATATATATATATAATGTATACATATATATATATCTATAAATATATATATATATATATATATATATATATATATATATATATATATATATATATATATATATATATATAATATATATATATATATATATATATATATATATATATATATATATATATATATATATATATATCCGTTTCTGCGTAAAATGTTTTAGCGCAATACAGAAATTAATAATGCTGTCGAATAGTTAATAAAATAAATAAATAAAATTAAGTAATATGTAATCATATGTGAAAGCGTATAAAAATGAAATATTATTAGAAATATAATAGAATGAAAATTGTTTACTGTACACACTTTATGTATGTATGTATGTGCGTATATCAGATAACTAAGAATGCATATTGTTTGTTAAACTTGAACAAAAGTTGGCCACGTGCGCTGTGCACTATTCAGCGATTCATTAAACAAGTCCCCAGTAATTTTCTTGTGATTCAAGTGTATCGATACCAATTGTTTGTAAATCAATTTTAATTGTGTTCTACGTTTGCCGCTAGCTTTTCCACCACTTTTCGTAATATATGTAAACCTATGTATATTAAATTTAAATTTCCATGAAGTAATAACGCGATTTTTCTATATATTTAATTGAATCTTAATTGAACCTTTAATAAAGTATTGTTCCTTTGAAATGGTCATATTAAAATTTAAATAGCAACTAAAAATGAATGTTGATAGAGCGATAATAGGTTCTATAATCAAATGATAAATTTAAGATGAAATTAACTTTAGACTGATTATAGGTATTTGCATGTAACAAATGATTGGAATAATTCTTATATTAACCGTTCGACGAGATATGGAGTACAATACGTTTGCAACCAGTAACAGTAGTGAACATTTAAAAATTAAATAAATTGATAAATATCTGAAAAATGGCGCATTCTCTACTGGTAAATTAGCATACTGCGTAGTGCTATCAGCGGATATAGTCTTAACACACATACACACACACATATATATATATACCTACATATGAGAGTATGCCAGAGATGCACGTACTTATATCTACGCACGCATACATATATAAACAGATCTAATAAAGCCTGCAGATAGATTTAAAAAAATGTTCGATTAATTTATTACGGTCTGTGGCCACGGGCGAAGAATACCTTTACTATACTTCTATATAAGAGGTTTATACCTTATACAGAATCAGAACCACAACCGCAAGAGGATTGCTCTGTGCTTTGCTGTGCTGTGCTAGTGTTTGGCAACCGCGTTCGGTACACTAACACACTATTCTTTTCAAATTCCTTTACCTACCTCTTTAGCGGTACCATCAACAAATATTACCACAATTGTTTGTCATTTTCTTGTGCACATTTCACTGCCTCCAAAACAAAAATCTTCACTGCTCTGAGTAGATCATAGAGAAATTCAAGGAGAAAGAGAAATGGAAGAGAAAAATTGGAGCGAAAAAATTCAAGGAGGAGAAAAAGAAGTTGTAATAGAGCAAACGTATATTTCCATCTATTTCTGTTTTTCTTTTTCAACTTTGAAGTTCTTTGCTTTTTTGCTTCTTATCCTTTTCTACTCTTTCGTTTTTTTCTTCTTCTTCTTGTTCTTCTTTTTCTTTGTCTATTTCTTCTTCTTCTTTTTCATCTTCTTCCTTGATCTAGTTTTCTTGAACGTTTTTTGTAGTTTTTGTATTCTTATCCTATTCTGTTTTTTCGTCGTTTTCTTCTTCTTCTTCTTTATCTTTTTTCTTCTTCTTCTTCTTCTTCTTTTTCTTCTTCTTCTCCTTCTTCTTCTTCTTCATCTTCATCTTCTTTTTCTTCTTCTTCTTCTTCTTCTTCTTCTTCTACTTCTCCTTCTTGTTCTTCTTCCTCGATCTAGTTAAATCTTCAACTATTTCTCTTATATATTTTTTCTTTGAACTTTTTTTGTAATTTTTGTTTCCTAGTTTTTTTTTTATCAGATATTTTGTACCAATTAATATAAAATTTGTATCTCAATTGTTGAGAAAGCATAAATGTTTTAACTGGCTGAGCAAATCCATATCCTATAGTTGTTGGATAAGTTTAGAAATAGGGAAGCAATAATTTTACTAGAGCGCTATGATTCTTGAGATATTTATTACTAGCACCGGTCCATGATCATTCAAGTCTCGACTAATGTGTGAGACTGTACAATCGAAGTTATCCCTGGGGCCTAAACAGACATCTGTGCGTTGTGCCTGGTTCGCTTCTTGTGTCATACAAATATGCCCTCCTCTTATCATTTGCCCAGTGGTTTCTCATTTTTACCGTACGCTCGCGTTCTGACTGCATGATTGTAATAAGGAGATTGCTAATTATGATTCTGCCAGTGGCTGACTTGCAATACCGGCGCAGTTAAGTGGGAAATCACGCGTATACCTAAAGTGTTTCAAATTCAATTATTCTAGCGATGGTTTACCAAAGGTGCGACTAATCAAGAATTCCAATACCCAGTCAAGATTAGAAATAATTTATTTTTAAAATAAGTTTTTTAATCTATAAAAATATTAAAGAAACACACTTTATATATATATATTTTTTTTAATAAATAGTATTTGTCATTTCGTACAGATATTATAGAGAAATATTAATTGCATCAAAAATACATAATATATTGCGAGAAATAAGTTCGCCATGCAACATGCAATTTATCGTGGACCATTCCATGATAGGTACTTACGCTAAATTACAGTGTTTCCAAATTCAGCCAAATTGCATGGTTTAAAAAGTAATTTTCCTTTCTAAATAATATACTAATATTATATAAATTCACGCTGTATCACAACATTAACGAATTTTGTGATATGAATGTCTATTTAATAAATTCAGTGTCGATAATTTATAATAATAGAGTTATGAAACCCGTGACACAAATGTTTTAATTTATTTTGTACCCTTACCTAGATTTTTTTTGTACGTTTGGAAAATTCATTAATTTCTTATACTATCTGTGACAGCTGCCATAGCATAGTTTTTATAAATGAATCTAGTTCATTTTAAATTGTCAACAAAATATACGAACTTAATTTGTAAACTTATAAACCTATAAATGAAATAGGTACGTTTTTTCAATCTTGATAACGAAATATGTAGTTATAAGTCTTATCAAATATAGCTATTGCAAAATACTGTTGCATGATAAAATATACATAAATATTTATATGGCTAACTAAAGTTATTGATTAAGGTTAGATTTGATATTAAAAATTAAAAATGCAGAAACATATTTTTGATTAATCAAATTTTACGCTTGCCAATGGTAGAAATGTGCGTATTAAAATCAAGGTAATACAACTTACACTTAGCGAAAATTCTAAGTTTTAGATTAATACAAATTTAGAATTAAAATTGGATATGACCAAATACATATTTTATTGCATCAATTCATTTTTTTGGAGGTCGCAATTATATATAATTGAAACAAATAGATTATATTGTAAAAAAATATTATAAATTAACATATAACATTACACTTATAGTCATGTAATTTTATTTAATTTAAGAACAATTTTCAATTTGTATTTTTTTATAATTAAATCAAATTATATGATTACCTAGGTATATAAATATAATTTTATATAAATACTAATGCAAGTTTTATGCATTTTTTAAATGTTTGCATTATTGGAACATAGAACGTTAAATTTAATTATTACGGTAAAGTAAATCATAATAGCGATAATAAGATTTGTTTTTGTCCCGGTTTTTTGATGCGCATATCAAATGGTACATTGAAAGAAATAGTTGTCAATTTACTTCTTATATAAAATTCATTACCCATCATCAATAATGACAGTTATTATTATTATCTTATGATAATGAAAACCAATAAAGTAATGACAATTTTTAGTGATGATAAAATTAGAAACCAAATCGTCCAATATTAAAAACAATCAAGAATCAATTCATTTATGAAATACAACATTTTTAAGCATATTTTCTCACTATTTAATACGACTTTCCGGAGAAATAAGAGCAAATTTGTATATAACAAACATTTAGAGAAAGAAATAAATTTTTTTTTTTTAAATTGTATTATTTAAACCTGTTCCAAAAATGTTTGAAGCAGTCCTAGACAACAAGCAAAATATTGGTAAATGATACAAGAAATAAAATGCACTATTATTTAGTTTGGTTTCTTTATTTATGTCTATTATTTTAAATAATTGAAAAAAGTCTCAAATTAATTTGAGTACACTGCAAAAATTAAATGTTGTTTATTTTGTAAATGAGTTTAAAAATTAGTTTTGTATACGAACGTAATATAAATGTCTGAATGTCTACAGTGTAGCCAGACAACCGTGTTGAGTAATAATAAATTAATATAAATACAAATCAAGAATGAAATGTTCAAACAATGATAGGCTTAAGAGATTGAGCAGCAACTCGTCTGTAAAAATATACCTACGAAAGAACAAGTTTTTAGATACATATAATTCAACGTATGTATGTATAAGTATGTATACGTATGTATGTATGTATATGTGAGTGATCTGATAGTGGCATATAGTTTTCATACAAATGAACTGATTTAAATATTTGTATATAGAATCCGATCCAGTTAGCCTTGTTGTCACTTATCACACATACAAAGAGTGCACAGTCGCATTTGAACCGTTAATAAATTTGTCTCGAATGGAGCTCGTCGTGATTGCAATGTGAGGTCAGAACTGTAACCGACATGCAACTATGGTGTTTCATATATATGTATGTATGTACATACACACATACATATGTACATATATGATAAATGAGAATAAACCGTTGAATCATTTTAAACTATCTTTCATCTCTGGCCAGTTCTATTGCAGTGATTGATTTTCAAATCATAAATAATAAGAATATCAGTACGTTCACACAAATTGCTATCGTAACACTTTCATCTATATCTTAAGTCTTTCTACTATATTTAATAAAATAATTATCATACACAATTTATACGCTCTAAAAGGCAGAATTAGTTTAGATACACATAGCAAAGGCTTGACAAAGGTAATATTTGTAGCTTCTTGGAACTGTGCAACGCTTGTCGTACACTATAAATCATTGACGTAATTTCACTTGCGATTTACTGTAAATGTACACTTAAGGTGAACCATCAAGTTCGCTAAAACATCGTGCCTTGCAAATGAAAACTAAACAAGCATTGGCTTCGCCAATGCACAGAGCTCGCCTACGGCGAGCTATTTAACATTGGCTATGCCAATGCCTAAAGTTTGGCATGGCGAGTTTCTGAATAAATAAACAATATATTTATAGCGATCAAAGCAACACTAAACCAACAATGGCATAGTAATTAATCAAAAATATCTTTATTCATACCTTGGTTATTATAAAAAATATACTTGGCGTCGGCGAATTTCTGTATAAATAACTATTATTGCACTATAATTAAAATAATCAAAGTAACAATCAAATCAACAACGATATAGTAATCAATCTAAAATATCAACTGTCATATGCATTAGTTAAAGTATCGCGTAAGTCGGAAAAAAAACAAAAACAGTTCAATTGTTTTTTTATTGATTTTATTTATTTTCAAAATTATTATTTTCCTTATATTTTTACGGCTTTCAGTTATAACTTGAATACACTTTAAATACATCAAAAAAATTGTATTTTTACGTAGATTTTCTTGATATAATTAATATTTTTATAATTGATTTATTTTAAAAAATTATCATGTTCATTATTTTTTTACGGCTTTCAGTTATAATCTAAAAAATGTTTAAGTACATCAAATAATTTGGAAATTTACGTAAATTTTTTTGGTATAACTATTATTTTTCTAAATGCTTTTAAGGTGTAAATATTTTTTGGCGGGCCCATTATCTCCTGAAGTATGGCTCTGATTGGATTTAATTTACGACCGGATGGAATTGGACCCTTACACAATATGTGTGCCAAATTTGGCATTTTTTATGCAAATACACATCGAATGGTATTTTAATTTAATTTTAATTTGCAAGGCTCGATGTTTTTCTAAACGAGCCTAATGGTTCACCTTAAGAACCATGTATAGAGTTGACCATCTGCTGGTTTCTTTTTAAAGTGCGTGTTATTTCAACAGTTTGCAACACTGACACGCTTGACATTGATAGATATGTAGTGTTAAATGTTTGATTTGCAATAAAATAATTTTAAACACTTCCAAAATTTTATAGATTCCGATTATAGATCTATAAACTTGCTCAAAATCGCACTATTAATTTCATACATTCTTTGTATCTTTAAATATTTTTTTGTAACCAACACTGATCAAACGTCTCTTGACTAGTTGCAAGTTATCTTTTAACTTAAACAGATTGTTTCTATAAAAATGTCTATATTTAATAGGCAACGTCGCCATATAAATACTTAGCAAGATAGATATAAATGAGAATAAAAATATTGTTTGGTGCTAAACTGATATTCATGTGTGCATGTATGTTTTCAATGATATCTTGTTTATAACGTGAGAAATATGTAGTAAAAAATGTTTGCAATCACTGGATAATACGTGTTGAATGAAAGTAATAATAAAGTGCGGTGTAAAACGGATATAAAGAAACGCGTTGAATAAAATGGAATGTTGTAAATAAAATAAGATTACTTGTGTAGTTCTATTCTGGTGTGTACTACATATACTTATAGACTTCTTGTAATGTGTAGTGCGTCTTTTGAAACATTCACCATAATTCAAATCGAACAGATTATAGATATAGACACACATTTTACACCAGTTGTAAATCAGAATTTAATCTCCTCTACACTCCAGTATTATTTAATGTCATTTATTTTTGTTGACTTTATGTTTGTAGGTACTTAACATTTATGAAACATTCATTCGGTTCTGGTTTGCCAGCAAATATTTTCTTTATTCTTTCTGTTTCAAAATTGATGTTGTAATTAAATTTTCATACGTTTCAGTTTCACTTAACTCAAAAATTGCTCAAATGATATACTACTTCAATTCTATAACTGTAATAAATGCTAACGTTTTCATTCACGATAAATATATATTTTTATATCTACAGAACAGTAAAATGGTTGTGAATAATTCAATTATTATTATTTTAATATCAGATTACATCGTAGTTTGATACAAAGATGTTATATCTTAATATATAAATTGTATAAAGTTAATTTGAAATAGGATGATTGTTTAAACATTATAAATATTAAATGATAAATTAATTAATAATCATAATATTCACCAAAGCAAATACAAAAAAATAAAAGCGGGATGTTTTTTTGAAGTATTATAAAAGTAAAATTATTAATCAGTTTAATTACATTAATAAAATAATAAAATGAGTAGATAGAAAATAATTAAAATAGCAGTGGATATTTCCTTAAATATTTTGAAAAATAAAATCATATATTAGATAAATCGCAATCATAAAATTTATCAACTGGTTTAGTAAAGTTTCTTTATTACTGACTTAAAATTGGTTTGTAAGTTTGTTTTGAATAGCCGAATAAGTTAACCACAACAAAATAACAAACGTCATATGAAATAAACAACGGTAAAAAAGTATATGTAAACGTAGCAAATGTGTCAAAATTACCAACTTATAAGTTTAAAAAAATGTTAATCTTCTATATTAGGTCGTGAAACTGGACAAAATAATAATTTTTGAAATGAAATTGATATTCTACGACAATTTATTTTATTTTAAATAATTGTTGAAAAGTACTTTTCATTTTGTTTTTAATAGTTTTTTAAGCCAGCAGGAAATTTCATGTTGTTAAGTTTTTAGCAGGTTTTAGTTACAAAATGACGTAAGGTTGTTGCCTACGTATCTAGAATATAGTTGTATATATTTTCGTTATCGGGAAAATCCAAGACGAATTTCTATAAAACTTCGATTACATATGTACCAGTTTAAGTATATATTTCCCGGTATATGTGACAAGAAATGTATGTATATTTATCGTAACAAATGTTTTTATATATAATACAGTGATTTAAAATTCAATTGCATGTAAATAGTTTATCCTAAAATAGTTCGAATATTTGATGTGTAACACAGTCAGTTGGGTTATATGTTTTGGTTCGTATGTGTGTTATCCGGCATAGAATCCTCGCCGTTAAGGAGCACAGAGATACATCCACGTCTAGCAAACAGGTACCGCACGGCGGACATGTTAGCACGTATGTAACATTACACACGCGTGCACCGTGTTTCGGCTCCTTTATTGATGGCCATTGTTATTCCGACCACATCAGCCTACGTGATTCTCTCATCGTACAATTCCAGTCTCGGTTTTATTTGTCTGTTATTATCTTTTATTTCAGCACCAGTGCTTTTCATCTATTCGCTCCATTTTCGCGTCCACTCTAATTGGTAAACAAAGCACTCTGGATTTTGTACAAAATTCTAAAGGACACGTGGACAGAATTTTAATTTATTTTTTCTACTAATGGTTTGGTGAACAAAAACGGTATCTAGCTTTGATTTATATATTATATATTATTACAGTACGACAAGAAAAAAACAAATATATATATATATATATTATATATATATATATATATATATATATATATATATATATATACATATACATATATATATATATATATATATATATATATATATATATACATATACATATACATATATATATATATATATATATATATATATATATATATATATATATATATATATGTATATGTTATATATATATATATATATATATATATATTATATATATATATATATACATATACATATATATATATATACATATATATATATATATATATATATATATATATATATATATATATATATATATATATATATATATATATATATACGTAAATAGAGAAATGATTATATTTCCTTATTACTTTGTATAAGAAATTAATACATATATTTTTAATGCATTTAAGATATTTGATAAATCTTTAGAGATGTTTACCATATCCATTTCTGTGTATATCTGACACTAATAAAGAACCATATTAGCAAAAGTACCTAAACAATTATATAATAAAAGTTGTTTGTCGAAACGTTTTGCATGAAAGAAACTGTGTCGTCACAGCATTGCCTATATATGCCAATCGTCTCCGTTATTTTTCTCGGCTATTCGATAAGAAGAAAACCACCGCCTACCATTTAATTCTGGTGCCGGTTGCACCTACGAACATTTCCTAATTCAGACAAACGAATAGCCTCGTAAAGTCATCGCCGCACCGGTTTACATGTGGTGCCACCAATGATTATCGCATTTTGATATAAGAATTTACTGATGCGGATATAATACTTATGATAATAATGATCCAATTAAATAAATATGGTAGGTATACTTAGAAATATAACTCATACATTCACTAATTAGAAGAACAATTTCCCGAAACGTAAATTTATTATCGAAATTGGAAATCACATACAGCATCGTATGTTCTTTTTAAAGTTATAAAGCTTATTTAAAAGTTAAAATTTATTTATTTTGCAATATAAGATGTGTTCTTTTTCAATATGTACTACAAGAATATAAAAATTAAATAATAAAAAACTGACAAGTTTTCTTATAAATAAACAAACATTCTATGTGTGTGTGTGTGTGTGTGTGTGTGTTAGTATAAAAATTTAATGTTATAACACCTAAACCATCAATTATTTAACTAATAATTTTCATAATTAAATAAATAATAGTTACGGATGTAATATGATACGTGTCTATTAGATTGTGATTTATTTCGAATAAATTTCGTCCCCAAATAAAAAACCGAGGTATCAATTTCCATCGTAAAGCAATTAAATCAATATACATAGGTGGGGCTGGAGGAGAGCGGTGAGCCCACACTAAACACATGCAAACCTTATCTTTTCGTCTAGTCTCAAATGCAAGTAATAATCGTATTTCAAACATGAATTCTTATATATTGCATTTATTGTGACTGTGCTATACTATATGGGTGCAGTATCCATGTGTTTGTGACCACATACATACACACATACAGATAAATATAATATATATATAAATAAATTTGCGCATGTATGTATGTATGTGTGTTTGCGTCTCTCTGTTCAGCATAAATTTACAACACATGGACAGACCAAGTGACCATCTTATAATTCATAATGTTCTGAAACAAATATGGCGACCGAACATGCATTGGATGTTGTCAAGTTTGTCTGTCCAAGATATATGCAACAAATGATACGAATATATACTTTATATAATGTACTTGTCCAGATGGAATTCTTTCTACACTGAGGCAATAATTTATTTCTTTGAAGTACATGTATGTATGTACTGAATATAGTCAAATAAGTATCGTATCGAACAAATACATATTTCTTACCAGTTGATGTCTTTATGCATTTTTCTAAACTAAAATAAACAATAAACGTAAATGAATTTAACTTCAGAAAAATACGAAAGCAATTTTTTTAAATTTGATAATATTACGTTGAAAAAGATGTACATTTACAAGATTCTTTTACTACTTGCAATTTCGTATTTACAATAAAGCTCAACGTCCCTAATTTAAACCTATTTTATAAGTATAATTGAAATTCGTAATTGAACTTTAAGTTTTTATAATTTATTGTGCGTTGTTTATTAAAAATTATAAATAAATGTTTGTAAAATAAAATTTATATGAATTATCTAAATAATAACAAATATGTTTCTCATATTACATTTTAGTCACCCTACTTTTGTGTTTAACTGTACCGATGTTACAAATATGTTAATATCATTCTAGGCTTTAGAATGCATAAAATTCAAAACCACTATTATATGTAAAATCGATCCTATTGTGCGTTCATTATTTTCCTTTAATAGTGTGAACGCTTTGCATTGTAACTAAATACCTAAAGTTCAGTTTACAATAAGGCTTTGTGTTCATATACATATGTGCTTTTAAGACACCAACAAACGGAGTAGCGGCTTTGTAACTTATAAGTCGAAAATGGTAGTTTTATCATTAATGCATTATTTGATGGACGCAATAATTATTTTTTATAATCTAAAAAGTATTGTAGAAAGACTTCTAATTAGATTACCCACATAAATAATGCAAATTTAAAAACACGGAAGCGAATAATAATTTTGGATATATACTAAAATTAGATTATTGTTTCAAGTTAATTTCATTATTGAAATTTTTACTGGCCTTGAATAGAAATTCTCTATCACGTGTATATATATTTAAAAATAATTTTTTTCCATCTCCCAAATTCTAAATTAATTTGGTTACATCAATTGACACTGAAGCTAATGTAAATTAATTCGAATTTTTCGTAGTACCTAATTGTTTCGATTTTGTTTACAAGTATGTGTTCACTTACTGATGCTTTCGTCCTAGTAATGATCAAATAATATTAACTCCGTTGTAATTGATGACTAACTGATTGATTGGTAATGTACGAAACCCCTTAATAGTAATAACGTGCAGGCTACTCGGAATAGCTTGAACCCTGACCATGAAGAAGACTATTGCCACCAGCAGTGTATAATATACTCTTGTCTTTTTCTATTTTAGTAATATCTTCGGTATATATCGTGGTTCAAGCTATTCCGAGTAGCCTGCTAAACAAATAGTGCTGGTTTGTACGTTTACACTACTATAGAATCGAATATTTTAAATCTAAAATATATATTTTTTAGAAACTTGACAATAAACTAAGTTTACAATTCATTTGTAGGTTTGTTGTTGAATAGCTGAATAAGTTAACCACAATAAAATAACAAACGTCAAATGAAATAAACAACGGTACAAAAGTATATAGAAATGTAGCAAACGTGTAGAAATTACCAACTTATAAGTTTTAAAAAATGTTACTCTTCTATATTAGGTCGTGAAACTGGACAAAATAATAATTTTTGAAATGAAATTTATATTCTACGACAGTTTATTTTATTTTAATAATTTTTAATAAGTGCGTTTCATTTTATTTTCAATAGTTTTTTAAGCCAGCAGGAAATTTCATGTTGATAAGTTTTTAGCAGGTTATAGTTACGAAATGACGTAATGTTGTTGTTTACGTATCTGGACTATAGTAATATGTATCTGTTTTACACTCTGGAATTCTTGTTGTAACGTCTAGAGCAAGAAAAATAGCAGTATAATTTACGAAGTCTAAAACGGTCTTAAATAAAGGAATAGTAATATATTAAAAGTATAACAACAAGAAAAAAAGCCATCATTTAGTTGAAGTAATAAGAAGTAAAGGATGAAAATACCAGGAGCATTTAGTTGACAACATAATATCACAGGTTAATGAGAATAGTGATTGCGGCATGCACGCTGCAATAGCAGCGGACATAATATTTATTAGAGTCGGATACGGGCTGGAAAAATAATTATACGTTTAGATCCGTAATCATTGGTTACTCTTCTCTTCGGAATCATCTTAGGTATAAAACCGGGCAAACGCGTATAGAAAACTGAGTAATCTTATGACATTTGAATCGGCTATAAAGTTCCATATTAGGAGACTTGCCCCTGTGTCATGCTATGCTATGCCATGTCATGCCACCTAGGCGCTATAAACGATTTGAGGAATTTATTTAATTATCTCATAAAATCGGACAGTCGATATATTGTTAAGTCTGACTGAAGTGTCATCTAGAGAACATGTTTCATATTTGTCATAACATGCTGGGTTGATGTGACTATAACATTCGATTTATCATAAAATATATATATATATATAATATATATATATATATATATATATATATATATATATATATATATAATATATATATATATTTATTTCTGTAACTTATGGTTGTTAAATCGTAAAGATTTATTAACAGGATTGCTTTATTGATGATTTACTGTTACTTATAGTGTCTTCCGGATAAGTAAATCGTTAACCTAAAATTTATTTTATTTTATTATCGATTTTAATAAGATCCTTAAGTTCAATTTCAACAATGTCAGTTTAAAAATTTTATCAGTGAAAACAAAGAATATATTTTTAAAATACCTATAAAGTAAGTTTGTTAATTCAATATTTTAACTTAAAAATCAAGAAGACAACTATTCTATTCTATTCTATTAAACAGCTCATCAATATTATTTTTAAGAAATTAATAAATAAAATTAGTTAAGAAAAGCATGACTGTTTTACTTAAAAATAAGTAAAATAATCGTAATTAAATGTTCACTTTACCTACTTAATATGAAAACAGCATATAAAACTATAAAATTAAAAGTCCCATATCGCTCTCTCGTAATTTCCGTGATGTTTATTGGTATTGCAATAAAATGTATAGACAACTACTTTTTCCTTATCGATAAAAAGTGAATATATTATATGGTGTGATCAAAAGTACAGCTGATTCATTCAAATCGATACATCAACATCGTAAAGTCGAACGTTTAAAAAAAGCTTAAGGTAAAGACCGTATAGATAGTCGTTAACCCAAATTAAGTTGCTTGCAATTACTTAATGCAAATCATATTACCTTATACGTAATTTTATTTTCATTTTCGTATAAAATTAATTATTTCATTGCAATTGTTAAATATAGAATTGCATTTCATAAAAAATATTCCTTATATGAGATGGTTTACGATTTTGACATAGAAACGCTATCACAGTTAAAACGGATGGTTCACTAATTAAATTGCATTGAAAATATTATGTAGTTGAATTCATTATTTAACGAGACAAAGAAGAATTTATTTTTATAAGATAACGCCTTGTTTTGTGCAACCCACGGTGTTTATTAGGCGAGTTGGTTGTTTATTGTTATTATTATTAGCTAATCAATAATATTTATTGTATAGGTATTGTTGTTGGAAATTGAACAATTATTCAATGGTTGCAAATGCTGTGAGTGTATGTATGTCTGTCCCTAATGTATGAAGTTAGCTGTAGTTTTCTGCATATAGACGTATAAATAATTGATTTGTCTTTGTGTAGATTGGATTAAAAGTTATTTCTAATAAAGTCAAATGTCTGTAGATGATTGAGAGGGAAATGTTTTATATTTATCGAATAATATGTTTTATTATCTTTGAATGCTCTCACTTTTGAATAAAATCATATTTGAGATATGTTTGTGGACCTCGTATATATTAATATATATATATATATATATATATATATATTTATTATATATATATATATATATATTATAATATATATATATATATATATATATATATATATATATATATATATATATATATATATATATGTGTGGAAAGATTTATAGTGCCAGAGGAGTTTGTACGAAGCCTACAATAGCGCGGTTGCTAACTGGCATTTATAATAACAAATACCTATAATTGAACAAATTCATATTCTCACTTTTTCAACTCTGGTAAATGTAACACTAGAGGCAAATTGATTCCTGACATTAATATTATACTGTGAAAGACCAGTATATGTATGTATATATTGTGGATCCGACAACCATGTAAATAGTAATTGTCCGGCCCTAATTATATATGTATTGCGTATGTTTACGATCAATTTTACTCTCGCATCATACCTATATATAGGTATGCTATAGTATGTATACCTACAGAAAAAAAAAACAAAACCAAAAGCACTTTAGACATTAAAAATATGCTACAGCCATTATCATAAATGTCAACCCTTAAGTATGCAATTAGTATCAGCCAAATAATATGTTTGTAGCACATTAAATATGTTCAACAACAAAAAATCACTTTTGCCAATTATTTTTCATTCCTAAGATGATTTACAAAATTTATAAAAGTACTAAATAAAAATATCTTGAGCATAATACAGTAACGATAGATGGACAAATGATTAATGTAATTTTTCGTGACAATTTTCTATTTAAAATGCAAAAAAAACCTTATCCTGAGTACGGTGTTGTTAAAAGTGCTTTTCGAATATTTCCTTGAAGCTTTGTTACATTTTAGTTACAAGTTGAAAGAAGAGAAATAATAGGATTTATAAGTGGGTCAGTACGTTGCATTATTGGAAATATTTCATGTCTTTCATTAATTTTCTTGATTAATCGCATTGCATTTATATATATTCCTACCATATAAGGATAGTAGACTTTATGGGACGAGTATATATAGACTTTATAAGCGCTACAATAGCGTTCGTTTAGACTGACATAGATGTATGCATCATTAGAAATAGGTACATCATTTTTACACTTAGAATATGACTATCCCCGTTACTCTAAATATATAATCTTTAATTAAACTAACAGTTTTTGATTAAATCTTAAATTGTATCACATAAAAACAATTTCTAATCACTCACAGAATAAATATTTGTCTAATATCAAATAACTTACATTATAATCTGACGTAAAAGAATTCGTTTTTTCCATCCCCCGTTTATGATATTCTGGATCTGAAACTAAATAAAAGAAATATATAAAATAATAAAAGAATAATTAAAATATATAAACCATAATAAAAGAAATCGTTAACTATGAATTGGAGTTAAAATAGGAATAAGTAAATAATGTAAGCGCCAACTGACATAATAAGTGACGGGGTCACCAGGAGAGAAGCCACGGTCACAAGATATTTTGACCTAAAGATCAATTGGACATCATTAAGCCACATACTTACTGTCACTCCCATACCAGTGATTAACAAACTGTTTTTCAATCGTTCCTCTAGTCTTGGATAGTGTATTATTATTTATAAATCAGCGTCAAAAGTTGGCAGCAGGTCAACTCTAATTTTATCAACAGTTAATAATCTTGTCGTAAAATCCAAAAGTAGGAAACGTTTTTAAAATAAGAAAAGCAATTTTAAATTCGTCTATATTTTAAATTCTTTAGGAATTTTAGCAAAGAGAACATTCTCAATAAATTCTCCGTTTAATCTCAAAATATTCGTTAAATTTAACTGTGAATATAGGCCAACTCCTTATTCATAGTTAAGCGATGTATTTAAAAATAAACACTCAGCAATACATACAAACTGAACATATTGGAAAATCGAAACAACTTAATTACAAAATGCAACAAAATAATTAAAATAATTAATGGAATTCCAAATAATATAATTGAAATGCATATGTTGCGGTGTCAATTATATATTAATTGCAATTGTGGTTTATAAATAAAAATTCGAATGATCTATAAATGATTGTTTTTACTAAGAGACGCACGGGTTTGGTGAAGGGCTGATAATTAACACGTAATCGAGCTGTTTAGTTCAGATCGCTATTTGAGATAAGTTGATACTTGATAGGATCTGTTATCACATTAACTTGAAGTTCTTTATGAGCTAGAGACTCGTTTAGATATCTGATGGCGATTTTTATTCACTCGATTTTTTTTTCTTTTACTAAATCAACGATAGTGAAACGCAATTTTAATTATAGTGCTGATCTAGCGATAGAATTACTGCACGAATAATGATGGTCATTTGATTAGATAGTTACATAAATGAAATAGTTTTCTTACATTTATGTTATTTGATACATATTCTTACATTAATGCC
>JADQWA010001033.1:0-40394 GCA_018344505.1 Nebria ingens riversi
GTGTTTCAAAGATTAGTAAAATATATTATATATAAATATTTTGTTAGGTTTTTAGATCATTTGAAAAGTAAAAAACGCCATAATAATTTGTAATATAACGTAAAGAATAATTATATTTTCTTGAATGTTTCAAAATGTTTATTTCAATATCTAAACAAAATATATCTACTACGTATAAGAAAGTCCAGTGCAAAACCCGATTGATTTTTTTTCTCAAAAATACCAGTTACCATTGGATAACCAGGTTAGTTATGCGAGTTAAAATTCATTTGGCAACACTGGTGTATGTTTTTTTTTGTATTTGACATGATTTGGTTTAAAACAAACTTCATTCCAAACCATAATGAATGTGTGTTGATGTGTGTGCAAGTATGACAAAATGGTGATTTAGATATCAGAAATTTTGTGACAAATCCATGTTTTTATCATTTTTACACCATTAATTTATGTGTTTCAAATACGAAGGTGAGATTTGTACACAATTGTAGAAACTGTACATTTGTTTATATATCATTCAATTCTGAACAAAGCGATTTATTTGATAGATGGATAATGAAAATATGAAAGCGGAAAGAGCTCGTTGTTTTTTCGATGTATCCATTGGTGGTCTCCCAACAGGACGAGTCATTTTTGAATTGTTTTTTGATTTGGCACCGAAAACATGTGAAAATTTTCGTGCTCTATGCACGGGGGAAAAGGGTTTGGGGGAAACCACCAAAAAACCATTGCATTATATGGTATGTTTATGAAAATATATTGATTCACATTTCAAGTAACACATGTTTAATTATTCTAGGGAATCATTTTCCACAGAGTTGTTAAGGATTTTATTATCCAAGGCGGGGATTTTTCTAATGGAAATGGGACAGGTGGTGAAAGTATCTATGGGGGTACTTTTGAAGGTAAACTAACTACTGAGTTATCTAGATTTAAATATTAATTTAATTTGGTTTTCAGACGAAGGTTTTGATTTGAAACATGATGAACCATATTTACTATCAATGGCAAATCGCGGTAAAAATACAAATGGCTCCCAATTTTTTATGTAAGCAACAACAATTATATTTGGTTTACTATAGTAACATATAATTAAATCATTTTATTATTATTTGCAAGTTGACGATAATCTAATTAAATATATGACTCAACACTCAAAATTACGTTTGTACGCAACTTTACTAAATATGCGAAGTAACATTTATATTTTAATTTAACTTGTATTCAAAAGTACTTGCAATACTTTGTAACACTAAAGAGTGATTGTGTTTTATTTTACAGATTATTTTTTCATTGTTTGTATTTATTTTTATTGATAATGAAAGTTTTTTTTTGGGCATCCTGTCATTCTGGAAGTTTAGGGCGTTTCAACGAGTGGCACGAATTTGGGCACTCCTATTTGTACCAAATTCTCAAAGGGAAAGAAGCGATGAAATTTAGTCTTACTAGTGTGTCTGTTTCTTGTTTAAAAATCTTGTAAAACTCTATGTTTGTATTAAATGTGTATATGTGTGTGTGAAAATATAATAGTGGTAGTCATTTTTTTTAATTCGGAAATAATTTAAGTGTACACCATAAAATTAGTTGTGTATAAAAAATTCTATACTATTGTGTGAGCTGCTCATATTATAATACACACTTTGTAGGTGCAGCTTATTGTGTTGTTTGTTCTGTAGTGTGCTGCAGACACAGACCAATGGGTTTTCATAAGTATCCGTACTTCGCTGATCATATCATGTCATGTTTTGTTGTTATAGTACAACGCAACCGGCCCCTCATCTCGACAAGTAAGTTTGATATAAGTCAATTTATTACTGTGTTCATTTGTTATAGTTTTTTTTTAAAATGTATTTATAGTGTCCACGTGGTTTTTGGCCGTGTTGTCGGTGGTACAGATGTGGTACGGCAGATTGAATCGCTTCCAGTTGATTCCAATTCACGACCGCTTCAAGATTCCAAAGTTATCAAATGTGGTGAACTTGTACGACAAGTTAAAGGTAAAGACATCATTATTTATTACACAGTTATCTCAATTTATTAATAAATTTTGTAAATATTTCATACAAAGTTTTACTGTTATTGCAGTTAAGAAAGATAAAAAACGAAAGGTAAGTATATCTGAAGAGGAACCCAGTAGTTCTGAAGATGAAAAGAAACCGAGGAAAAAGTTGGATAAAAAGAAAAAGAAGAAAGAAAAGAAGTCGAAAAAGAGGTAAGATAAAAACAATGGTTGCTGAATATTTGCACATAGATTTATTTTTAATATGAATATAGTAAAAAACGTGATGATGGTGCCGGAGAATCTTCAGGCCCCGAAGAAGGCGAAGTAAAAGAGGATGAACCACATCCTTTAGTGAGTATCACTGATATAAAACCAGAAGAAATTCCAGAAGTTCCAGTTAACAAGTTCTTAATGCGCGGAGGACCGCCTTCTAATGAAAAAGACAGAAAAGACAAAAGAGCAGGTAGAGGTAAGGGAAATACAGCTGAGAAGATTTTTTATACTTCCATTCAACTTGAAATGATTTTTGTATTTTATTTCGTAGATTATGATCGACGTGACAATGATCGCGGTAAAATTCGGGATCGCCTAGGTGGTAAATCAGACTGGCGAAATCAAAGAGGTTACAACGATTGGGGAGATAGAAGACGCCGAGATCAACATGTTCCAGCTACAACTAAAAGTGGCAGGCTTATAAGAGGACGTGGAGTTTTCGTAAGTATTCCAAATATTAAACAATTACATATAATTCTTACATTTGAAGGTGTAAAATTGATTGTTGAACAAATGAATTTGATTATAAATAGCGATATCGGACTCCATCGCGCAGCAAATCTCGAAGTGTAACTCCTAAGCATTGGAAAATGGCTGAATCTCGTGTGATGAAATTATCTGATTTCGAGAAAAAAGAAACTGAAAGGAAACAATTTGAGGAAGAAAGTACCAAACGTGAAGCAGATAGGAAACGACGGCATGAACAGCGAAAAGCCGACGAAGATGATACTGAACATTTACGGACTGGATCCAAAAAAGAAGGTAAACTTAAATTCTTATTATAGCCCAGATACGCAGGAAATAACCTTACCTCATTTTGTAACTAAAACCTGCTAAAAACTTATTAACATGAAATTTCCTGTTGGCTTAAAAAACTATTGAAATGAAAATGAAAAGTACTTATCAACAATTATTTAAAATAAAATAAACTGTCGTAGAATATTAATTATTCGGTTATTCAAAAACAAACCCACAAATGAATTGTGAACTTCGTTTACTGTCAAATTTCTAAAAAATATATTTTAAATTTAAAATGTTCGATTTTATAGTAGTGCAAACGTATAATTTCAATTTATTAACTTTGACTGTGATGTAAGATGTTGCTTGCGTACCCGGACTATAGTTATCAATACAAATCTTAAAATAAATTATTCTTAGATAAAGATGTCCCAGTTGATTATAATGCTTTGGATTATGAAGAGAATAATGATCAATCGGATAAAGAAGATGGTAATGATCTAGTGACCCAATCAAAATCTGAAGTACCCGAATTAGTTCAATATCCACCGCCTGGTTCGTTCAAACCAATCGTTAAAGTAGACGAGGGTAAAACGCAAGAAGCAGAACCTACTATGCAAAAGAAATCAACAGAAGAGAATAAAGAAAATACTGCAGAAGGTAAAAAAACTAGTGATGATCTTGTGATGAACAAAAGATCAGAAGTCCTAGCTAGAGCACTTGGAGTGGAAATTAAACGAGGTAAGTTATTGGGAACAACCATCAGGTGGTCTAAATCTCAATAGTCCAAATCTAGCAATCATCTTTAATGTGTATTTAAATGTTCTATAGGAGAAGATCCGGAATCTGCTAGTGCAACAATAAGTGGTTACGACAAGAAACGGAAGCTGCAAGAAAAATTTACAAACAACTTTCAGACGAATGAACATCCGAGAGATGAGAATATCCATATACATACTATACGTATGCTTCCAAGCATTGCTGCAAAGTTATTAGAAATGAGCGATACGACGAAAATTCCTCGCAGCGAAATACATCCGAAACAATTCGCCGAAAACTCAAACATTGAAAATAAAGTCATACTTCCAGTGATCGCGCGCAGGGAAGAGCACGACTTCAAACGAGGTGGCGATCGCGGAAAAGACAGAGTTGACTACAATAATCGAAGAAATTACCGACAAGATTTTCGACGCAATTCATTCGATCGAAATATGCGACCACAGCAAAGGTAAACAAATTTTGTTATGATCATCGAAAGAGAAAAGAATTAGTCTGAAATGTCTTTATATTAAGTAACGCCATAGACCAATAATTAATTAATGAAAAATCTTTTTTATTATTTAAATTGTAGATTCGGTGGTGGAAATTTTTACAACAATCGCTATAATAACAATAATCACAATCATAACGATAGTTTCCGTCGCCGATCTCGATCTAGAGATCGCCGTCGTGTTCCAAGTCATAAATCGCCGACGCGTGGACGTGATCGCCGTCGTTCAAGATCACGCAATCGATCCGAAAAACGGCGAGTTAGAAGCACCGATCGAAAATCGCCGCGTAAATCAAAATCCATTGAACGTGAAGTACGAAAAAAACTCTTATCTGAAACATCGTCTAAAGAAGAAACAGTTATACCTGAGAAGAAAATTGAGACTAATGCAGAGAAAATGAAACGTCGCGCTGGGCAGCTATTGATTTTAAAAAAGAAAATGGAATTGGAAATGGAGATTCGACTCAAGGCTGAAGAAAAGCGTAAAGAACAAGCAGTAAGTTATTTTATTTAAATTAATACTTTCATTGTATATTATTTTTAAATTCTAACTAACTTTCTCTTATATTTAATTATTTATTAAAGAATAAGCACAAATTTGTTTGTAGATAATTGAAGAAAAACAGCGTAAAGCTAAAGAAGAAGCAGAAATGTTGGAGAAGGCAAAGAAAGCAAAACGCGAACAAGAAAAAGAAAAGCTTCTTGAGAAAATTCAAGCAGCGAAAGCCTATAAGGAACAGTTTGAAAATAAAGGTCCGGCAAGGAAAATGCGTCGCTCACGTTCTTCTAGTTCTGATTCTAGTTCGAGTGGTAGCTCTAGCTCTTCGCCGTTACCCAGACGAAGACGATCTCCTCGTCGTAAACGAAGCACCAGTTCGTCTAGCAGTAGTAGTTGGTCACGCAGTAGAAACCGACAACATGGTCGCAGTCGGGATCGTCATAGGAAATAAGTATTCTGTCTTGATGGCAATCTTATCAAATTACAGATTCGCCAATGTAGCTATAATAATAATAAAAATGCATCAAAAGTAAAGCGTTAACAACACATCTGAAAGATTCCACAAAAATCAATCTTCACTGGTTATAGCTATGTTGGTTGAACTATGGTTTTAAATATATATGCATTTTAAATTGTGTGTTTAAGCTACAAGATATTTCTGTGTAATCCGATTACACAGTAGTTTTCATCAATTTTGGTTTGTGACCTTCGTAACTTTGTAATTTTGAATTATTTGAAAGTGTAATTTAAATAAAACTACAAAAATATATTTGATCAACTTTCAAATATAATCCAATCCATATTCCATCAAATTCTTACTAAACATGTTTAGAATTACTAGTATTATAAGAGCTATATTACAGTGTATTTTATAACAGTAACGATAACTTAAATTTTATATTGTTCCATAGTAAATAATAGACAGAACTACCGTTGGAAATAGAAACAGCATTAAAATAGAGGTATTTGTGGTGTATCAAAGAGAGACAAAAAGAGAAATACGTGGGTGTATGAGCAGTGCGATATTGTAAAAATTGTGGTACGTAGAATTGGCGAGAGTCAAATGAGGTGGTATGGTCATAATGAACGATTAACAAAAAAGATTTATGTGGGCGAGATGAATGGTGTGAGAATGCGGGGTTGTCCTCGGAATAAGTGGGTAAATATGATTGAGAATGAGTTGCGCGAAAGAAAAGTTGTGAGCAAACGGAATAGAAGAGCATGTATGAAAAATCAAATGAATTTGAATGAAGCAAAAGAAATTTGTAAGGATAGAGTTGAATGGCGAAAGATTGTTAAGATGCGAATGAATGTAAAGGGTTTCTGACACCCCGTTTGATGGGAATAGGCATGTATGTATTAAAATTAGTTCCCTTTCTATTTTTTTCTGTAGGATATATATATATATATATATATATATATATATAAATTTCCTAAATGCGCGTGCTTCTAATTAGTTTCTAAACTTTTCTTTATTCTAAATCGCAACTAATATATGTATATGCAAATACAATTTCGATTGTTAGTAATACGAGCGATAATTGAAGCTCTTTGTAATTAGTTAAAACATGTAAAGCGGTCCTAGAAAGGTCCCGAGGCCAATGATTAATCCGGCCCTGGGTGTGAATGACTTGACAGTGAAATGGTTGAATGCTATATTCTACTAAAGAATGCGGACAGCACAGCAACCGGCAAATGAAACTTGTTAGGAAAAAAGGGATGGTATGGTCCACTCTAGTCCACGGGCCAAGGCACGGTCAAACACACACATCGCATAACTGCGCGCGACGACGCAACGGCGCAATGCATTGATGCTGCTGTTGTCTACTGCTCAATGGCGTGTACTCGCTGCGCTAAAGACTTCACTTGACTAGAGCATTGGAGTTGGAGCTTTGCCTCTGCTGTTGTTGCTGCCGCATTCCGACGACTGACGAGTTTATATAGTAAAGTGTGAGTGTATAGTGAACGTGTTGTGTTCTCCAGTTTTAAAAAGTGTCCAAATGATTACATATTTATGGCGTTACGAACATTTCAACTCTGCGTTGTGTTTGCAATAGGACTGTCGAAGGGCCCTGCTGCAGGTAAATATCTATTATTTTTCTGCCGCACAACACTATTAGACAAATGTTTTTAAGCATTGTGCTTCGTTTGTAAACCAACATGGCGCGCGGGCCAATGTTGATTCTTATTTAAAATGTTTCACATGAAAATACTCATTCATTCGTTCCGAACACGAATGAAATACACAATTCTATGGCTCGGGGGTTGTATGAAGTATCGCGTCAACTAATTCAGCTGCGAATATTGATATCAAGAAGCACTGTCATGATAAAAACATGTTTGTTAGTCATTTGTATCTTCTCTTTGATTGGGTAAATAAGTGAGTGCTTCTAAGTAATTGAAGTACAATAGTTAGTAGGCTAAATACTGTTAATTACAGTACAGTATTTTCGTACTAGAAGTTCGTAAGGTAGTTACTTCCTCATAGATATCTACATACATATGCATGTATTACGTTTCCTAATTTACTCAGTCTGTGGCTGTCAAACTATGTACAATACACGTGGTTCACTGTTTTAGATGTTTTAAAATACTAATTTATTTGATTTAGAAGACTTACTACTATAATTCGTAGCCTAATAATGACGTATGATTCAGAAGTTACAAGGACATAATACAGTTTTCAATTTACGTTTTTACAAAAGTCTTTGACCAATGAAGGACATGTGTTTTGCTGAGCTACGACTAACCACCTCCTATATGTATGAATTATACAAACAATTTTTCGCACATTTGTTATTAACTTTTAGCGCTAATACTAGCGTAATTGTTATTCATAATAATGGCCGGGATGGAAAAATATACGCTTATAAAGTATTATGTCACTATTACTGCGTAGCAAAAACTTTTATTGTATGTTCGTTGAAAAATGTAGGTCAGATCATTTTACGTTCCAGTTCCAGCATAACAATGAGATAGTTCAAACTATTTTGTGAACAGGACATACTATAAACTGTATATGAATATATATATATATATATATATATATATATATATATATATATATATATATATATATATATATATATATATATATATATATATATATATATATATATATATATATATATATATATATATATATATATATATATATATATATATATATATATATATATATATATTTATATATATATATATATAAAATATTTTATTAAAATTTCTTCATGTTATCGTAGAAATGCAGCGTCTCTCTTCAAAGCTTAAAACACAAACTATTATGTATCACATCCCATAAATTTTTTTTAGAAACATTCTTATCTATGATAAATATATATATAAAAAAAAACATTGGAATGTTATACAAATGCATTTGCATACCAACATGTACACCTTTCCTGCCTATAACATACTATGACGTATCGTATAAAATAATATCTTAGCTTGTTTTCCTTACACCATGACCAAACATAACTTAATCTAACTTAGGCTGACCAAACCTTACCTAACTTAATAAAAGCCAAACATGACCTATCGTTCGCACGACTATAAGTTTCATTAGAAAATCACGGCCAAGGCCAGGGAATTATCGAAATGCGTCTTGTATATCACAACTCGTCAATAAAAAAACAATATTTAAATTCCCACTCACCAATCCAGCCTTAACCGATAAATAATCGACAGATTGCAAATGTTACTATTTGCTTTAGAATTCTGTGTTTTACTCAGCATCGGAATACATTAGTTTCTGTTCATTGGCGTGCAATTTTTCGTTTGATATAGACTTTGATTAAAGATATTTATATGTATATTATGAAGAACCTAAATATTGATACATCGATAATTGCCTCAGGAAGTTATTTTGATTACCAAGACAATTTGGTTCTATGAAATTCGCTTCCGTATTTTTATAAACTTCACTAATTAATCATTAGTATCGTCGTTATTAAGTTTCATTAAAATTATTTGAAATTTAGTACTTCCGGTACATTTTATTCATATGAGCATTGTTAACATTATGCTATACTTTCACTATTTATTTATTTTCACATAATTTTTAAACAATATTTCATTAATACAAAATATAAAACCTGTACAATAAGTGTGAAACTATATTTGTAGAACACAGTTAAAGTTAATTTTAAATCTAAAACATGTGCAGTGTCTTTCTTATGCGTAGTAGGTATATTTTATTTAGATAGGAAAGATATTAACGTTTTTTAGTCCGGCCATAATAATTTCTAATATAACGTAATGAATCGAAATATTTCCTTGATATTTTATATTTTAATATCTTTCTTATCTAAACAAAATATACCTACTACGTATAAAAAAGTTCAGTGCAAGACATTGCCGATGTTTTAGTCATCAAATGAACTAAAAACCTAATAAAATATTCATTAATAATAATTTAATATTTAACCATGGCAACATTTAAAAATTTAAATAACTATTTACTTGAAATCGGTACACTTATTGATACATTTTTCAAACAAAAGTTGTTCCTAACATTAATGTCTTTCATTTTTAATACTGCTATTTTAACCGTAAGTGCAACTGTTTTGAAGATATTGTAGAATTTTCAAAAAATGACTAGAGTAAACATGCACTTCCAGTTTGAAAATTCTTTTAAAAATAGAAGGTATTCTTCCGAGTCATATACAAGTTTAAAGTTTTATGATTATAGCATTGGAAGTTTTGATTGTAGAGCGTACACACACACAGACGGAATTCCGAAAATAGTCAGACTCGACTCAGGGAAGGTCAAAAGGTGTATTTCCGTTAAAATCTCGAGTTCGAACATTTTCATGATTACAAACTTCCTTATATATTTACATTCGTATAAGCAAGTAAATATAATATGAATAGAAAAATAAACATTACAAATTAAAACTTTGAAATGAATTGTTTTTGTAACGAATATTGAGCTTTACTTTTTTTTTCAATGTATGTTCCCGAATATGTATATATATATATATATATATATATATATATATATATATATATATATATATATATATTATATATATATATATAAATTAGAAAATAAAGCAGAAATAATAATCTATACTGATTTAGTAATAAAATGGTAATGGTACGGAATATGTCGTTAGAAATGATGAGTATAATCGCCATATTTCTTCGTAGATTTTGAAGCACATTCGTTGTGACCTTTTTTTGGGGTATTATATATTCTCGGTTTATTCTGTATGTAGGGGTTGCGTTTATTGATTACTTGTGATGCACGCGTGCCATTTCGCTTTTACCTAGCCAAATGCATTTCTGCTCTAATACTAAATGATTGTTATTTTATTTAAAGCAACCTGAACTAAAATAGTACTCTGTAAAAAATTATAAACTACTACTTTATTCAAATTTGTATATTAATACATGAAAGAAATTTTATCAATTTTCCCAAGTTCCAAATACAGTTTTTCTTTTGTGAATTATGGAACACTGAACTCGTGTTCATGTCATCTATAGAATTATTATTTATTCTAGTTTTTTTCTAAAATCTTATAAAAATTGGCAATAAATATCTCAGCACTGTAACGAAAATAGCACAAATAGGTTTTCGTATGTCCAGTTATATAATTTTCAATTATCCGTATATCCTCCAGATAAAATGATATAAAATCGAATCAGAAACACATTACTTTCTGACCATCAGTTATACATTTTATATGGTACCAAATGCAATTAAATATTTTAACATACCGTCCATTTGTACATATTTTCAAAATATTAAAAATATATCTTGGACAATACTCTGGAAGTAGTACGCGAGCATGGAACAATATTCCGCAGCAAAATGCGAATAGTACTTCCTTGAAAGGCCAATTCGGCAATTTATATTTGGTACAAATATTTATCCATAGTATCTTTAACAAAATTGGAATAATAATAATAAAATATTCGATTGGACCATCATACATGACTTTTTAAAGTACTGGATGAAGCATAACATGATTATTTATTTCCAATTTAGCGGTGTGAAGTTTTATTTTTACTGAACTATTAGTCATTTTTGTTGAATTGTAGTCAATTTCTCGCGGTTACAGATATATTTTACCTGTAAAATCAAAGTGGTAGGCATCAAACCTATGGAAAGATTCGGCTTGATACTATACGAAAAACCAGCTAAAAATCCAGCGAATAGAACATGCATTCCAGTTTCTTTTCCAAATATATCATATAATTTTCGAGATGTCATCTCGTAAATACAGATATAAGAACTAAGAAATAATCCGAATTTCATCGAATTTTTGTTGTATAATTCTGCAAATATTTTTGATGGATGTTTGATCAATGTAGGCATTTTCGACACCAACGATTTTGCTATTTGAAAAGCGTAGCCATATCCGAAAAACTTCAGACTGTCCTAAAATCAATAATAATTGTACCATTAGTCATTTGGTAACGAAATTCATTTTACAGTGCTGTTTTACTAGTCCAACCATATAACACTGTTCTTCACCTGTAACGTGTGTCTATGGCATTTGATGCATCTACAGCATACATTTTTCAGATCATTAGAACGTTTTGGGTTATAGAACCTGTAATTTATAAAATAAAAAACATATAAACTTGCCCGATCATAAATAATTACCATTACAACGTAGATATATATATATATATATATATATATTATATATATATATATATATATATATATATATAATATAATATATATATATATATATATATATATATATATATATATAATATATATATATATATATATATACTCAAGAGAACAACCCTAGAAACCAATGTCTGTGATATATTTTTAATCGACGTATTATAAGACTGAAAATCATTATAAATAAGTTTCTAAGTTGGCTTGGAATATATTCAACAAGAAATGTTATATTATTAAATGTACTCGCTACTCGTACTTACCATAAACAAGTTGCTTTTGATGCCAAAGCATTAAAACGTAACAGATACATTAATCCGGAGTTTGTTATCATGAAAAATATTGTATCAATCAGTGCGGATCGTCGAAGAAGACCATCAGATGATAAAACACGAATTAACAATTGTGTAACCTAAAATGTATATCGTTATTTATAATATAACCTCTTGAATTTTTTAAATGATATACCATGTTGAAAAACATGATGGTATTTAAAGTTTTCATTTGTGCATTTTCCAGGAATATCGATAACCCTCCAATAAAACCGGGCATGAATATTGCACTATAGTAGTTAAAAGACCCCGTTAATTGTCTAAGCAAAACAAAATATATGTTTATTAAACCACCGTATTAATTTATATATTATTTCCCATATTTATATAAGTTGAATATATCATGTAACAAACATGTGTATACTTTTACCTTGTAATACATATTGACGTAATAGCATTAAATCCCATGCTTGTTCCGTATAATATCGATTTTGGAAATAGTGTACATTGTTTTTTCAAATAATTCAATGTAAATTTCCTTGAATTGATCAACATTTGTAACTGAAACAAACCAACAAACACAAAATAATATTTTTATATTAATCATTTATTGCTTATATAGCTAGCTGTTTTTTACAAACATTAACAATTGTTTCGATAATAATAAAATATTATAAACATCATTTTTACAATAAATTACAAAAACATACTTTTAATTAAATCAATTTATATATATATATATATATATATATATATATATATATATATATATATATATATATATATATATATATATATATATATATATATAAAAACATCGGCCATGTATTGGCCTTAAACTTTCTTTTACGTAGTCAGTATATTTTGATTTGATAGTATATAAATTAAAATATAAAATGTTTAAATTTAAAAGGAAATATTTTCATTCATTATGTCCAGTAAAATTGTGGTAAAGTTAGATTATTTTCTTGAAATTTTAACATTTTATATTTTTATTTATATACTATCAAATCTAAATATACTGACTACGTAAAAGAAAGTTTAGGGCCAATACATGGCCGATGTTTTTTTTCGTGATTACAATACTTACTTATTACTTCGTAAAAGAAAGTAATAAGCATAAGGTGGGCCATCTGTTGGTTTCTTTTTGAAGTGCGTGCTTTGACATTACATATCTATCAATGTCAAGTACGTCAGTGTTGCTGTCTAAATAACACGCACTTCAAAAAGAAACCAACAGATGGCCCACTCTATCTATCTATATATATATATATATATATATATATATATATATATATATATATATATAATTATTAAAATATAAACTTACGTACAGTATAAATAACAGCATAGAATTGTAAAGATCCTTTAAAGGAGTTGATAATAAAGTCACATGCTACATTTCGGCATTTATTTTCATATGGATGAAAAACTTCTTGGCAACTTTTGTGCGCAATTTTATGAACCATTTCTTTACTTATAATAGTCATTGTACTGTTTTGAGAAATGAGTATGATATTGTATAAACAACGGCGAACAAAAAACTGAAATGGATATGTTTATGGAAACTGAATTTGAAAGTAATTTAAATAATGACCTTTAATTGTGTTGTATTTAGAGTTCAAATCATAATTTAATATATTCATTCAAATTGGCAACGTTTAGTCCAGTGGTGGATTTAGTTAACTTGTAGCCAAACATATAGAGATCAAGATATTGACTGTTTGTTACAGCCGGTGGTGAAGTATTATCGTTGAACCTTCAAGATCCGCAGGATGTAACTGTGAGCAGGGGACAAGCAGCTACGTTACGCTGCATCGTCAATTCCACACAACCAGGTTACACTGTATCTTGGTTATACGGTACCATACCTATTTTACCAAATGATACTAGGCGACAGGTTTGTCTTAATAAATCTTTTCCACAATTTCATTTCAAATATTTTACAGGTATAAATTATAATATATGTTTAGATACAAGAAGATGGATCTTTATTAATACCGAAAGTAGCAGGGAAAAAACTTAGTTCAGTCGAAGGTGGTTATAGTTGCTTAGTGAGAAATAATATTGGGGCTCTATTATCAAATCCAACAAAGCTAAAAACAGCAAGTTAGTATCTCAATATCATCGACTCTTGAAATCGTTTAAAGCTACCTTTAATGTTTTAGTGTTGGCAAAAGAATTTACCAAACAACCAGAAGATGTATCGGTATTCGTGAATCAACCAGTTCTTCTACCATGCCAAATTCAATCAACACCTATGGCATTAATGGAATGGAAACATAATGGCCTGCCATTACGAGCAAACATAAAGTATGAGAAATTATATCAACATAAATAAATCGTTTATTCCACCTGTTGTTTGTTGCAAAAGAAAAACTTACCGTTTTTATTTTATATATGAACTTCTAAAGAAAATTTTAAATTTAAATACCGCATACATTTACTGTTCGGCTTAAACTTTTATAAGAAAACTATATTAATATTTATTTTATTGAAATTGGGATGTGATATAATATAACGTGGGTCATCTGTTGGTTTCTTTTTTAGTTTGCAACACTGACACATTTGATATTGATAGATATGTAGTGTCAAACCTCCTTACAGCGGTGGTTTGACACTACATATCTATCAATACCAAGTGTGTCAGTGTTGCAAACTATCGCAATAACACGCACTTCAAAAAGAAGCCAACAGATGGCCTACCCTATATTTGTCTGTTACGCCTAACAAACATATTTCATACATATATATTGTTTACAGTTACGTCCCATTGCCTTCAGGAGATTTGCTTATAACAATGGTTCAAAATGAAGATCAAGGATATTACAAGTAAGTTTCTTTTGTGAAATTATTTTAATCGTTGAATATCAATTATGAATTCATATATATCGAAATACAGTTTTTTTGGAACTGTAATCAATTAAATTTTAAACTCTAATCAATTAAAGTTTGATTCTTAATTTAAATATGCCCAATAACAAATTGTGTTACAGATGCAACGCGTACAATGAGATATTGAAAAAACATATTGAGAGCTCAGAGGCTGAATTAAGTATCATACGAAACGAGAAACAAACACCCAAAATTCTACCTCTAAGCGATCTTACCTTAACGGTACAAGTTGGTGCCGCTGTACCATTGTATTGTTTCGCATCCGGATGGCCTAAACCGAATATACGATGGACTTATAGTGAGTTCTATTAAGTATGATCTCTTTTTAGTTACATATTTCATTCCAAATATTTTCAGTACAATTCATTTGACACTCGTCTATTTTAGTTTATAATTTTTTTCAAAATTAGTTTAGATTACTGTTTATAAAATTGTTGCTTTCTACAGCATACATTTCTTTGTGGAATCAAGAATTATTTTAAGATTAGTTTCACTTTATATATATATATTATTTATTGCGTTTATAATAAATATTTAAAACAATTGATTTACATTTTGTTATGTTGTAAACAAATTGAACGTCTTCTTAATGAATACTTTCTGTGTGTATGTGTGTGTTTTTTAAAATTAATTCTTGTCTTGAGGAATTACATTTTATGTATGTGTTTTATTGTATAGATACAAGTTTACAGTTGGACAATTCTAGTATTTTATGGTTACATAATATCACAGCTATTCAAGCAGGAATGTATTCATGTACAGCGTCCAACAGCATCGGCCAAGTCACGCAGGTTTGTCTTCACTTTTAGACTTAAAACTGTATTAGTATTTATTGAATGGTATTTCCTTGTTTTGTTCCTCATACAAATGGTTTTGAATTGATTTATAATCCTAAGGGAAAACATTAATATTCGTGTCTGGTATTGTAATTCAGTGCATATAAATTCGTGTACATTTATACAGAAATGTAAATATTTGAAGCGAAATGCACCGAAAAAGTTAATGCACTTCATATATTTGAATAGGTCACATTTGTTTGATAATTTACATCTTGTTTGGCCTTGAAATACGCAATTTTATTTATTTATTTAGTTAGTTTCTTTCAAGCAATATTTATAAAATTGAAATGCATTTCAACTGGTAAATAGATTTTAACAAGTAAAATATTTGATTTGTTTGTGACTGCAACAAATAAAACGTTGTATAAATGTTACAACCACCACACTTCAAGTTAATGAACTCTATTGTGGTGTCGTGTATGTAATATAACACTAGTATTTCTGTGGTATCCGCATGTCCCTAGGAAATCAGTGTCCTCACCATGTTTTTAAATATAATCTACATTGACCACTTAGTGGTTTTTCTTTTTTCTTACACTAGTAAAATATTGTATATTTAAAAATAATGATTTTATTTTTGCATTTATTTAAAAAAAAAAATCTCGATGTCTTGCACTGGACTTTCTTATACGTAATAGGTTTATTTGGTTTAGATTGGAAGAATATAAAAATATGACAATTTAAACATTCAAGAAAATATAATTATCCATTAACACTATATTAGAAATTATTATGTCCGGACGTTTTGTAGTTTTCAAATAAAAATTTTCAGTCTTTTTGCTTTCCTGTTAGAATTGTTAAAGGCGTAGTTGATACGATTTATTAAATATAATTTCTCATAACTACGTAACTATGGCAATAAATTTATATTGTCATAGTTACGTAGGTACGAAAAGTATGAATTTCAATAGCAATTTTCTTGTATCTGGTACACTTTTTGAAGAAAATTTTCAAACAATAATTGTGCAAACTATTAATATCTTTCATTTTAATAGTAACTATTTTTACTATAAGTGCAGCCGTTTCGGAGATATTAGAGAATCCTCAAAAAATTACAAGAGTAAACATGCACTTCCGGTTTGAATATTTTTGAAAAGAAATTTCTTCTCAGCCCTATACAAATCTTATGTTTAGAGTTTAATAATTTTACCTTCAACAGCTTTAAAGTGCTCACTCACACGTAATTCAAAAAATAGACTTGATTCAGGGAAGGTCAAAAGATGTATTTTCGTTAAAATTTCGAGATCGATTTTTTTCATATTACAATACTTATTACTTCGTATAAGAAAGTGACTAGTATATTTTCTTAACTAAATTTCTCTTTAAGTTGTCCCATTCTATAGGTGTTCTGATATTCCGTAAAATCATTGATAATTTATGTGGGTTTTTTTTTACAGATTTATAATGTAAATGTAGTCGTTGTACAACCACCGTATTTCATAATAACCCCAATTTCACAATGGTTTCCTTCAGCTAAAACTGTACGTTTAGAATGTACAGCTAAAGGTATACCACATCCTGAAATAAAATGGCTGAAAAATGGCGAACCCCTTTTACTTGGTGGACGAATTAAATTGAGAGACAATGAATTGGTATTTAGCCATACATTTACTACAGATACAGGTTTGTTAAATGTACAATATATTAATTTCTACATTACTTTTCTGTTACTCGGAACATTTAGATACTTAAAATATATGTCATCAGTGCTATGTCGTTTATCAATATATCGTTTATTTCTAGAAATATATTGTTTAAAATATATGTAAACGATATCAGTATATCTAAAATCTTTGTAGACACTTAGAGACGTTTTGTGATGGATAGGAATAGATCCGTGCTAGTTTGTCGATAATATTTGTTTGATGTTGTAAGTGATATATTGTTTGCAGGCCTATACCAGTGTATAGCAGAGAACAAATATGGACGTATTTGGAGCGCTGCCCAATTGATAGCAAATTTTTCGAATGATCGACCGCCGCCGCCAGTGAATGTTCGCTGTACTCCGTACGATCAAACCAGCATATGTCTTCAGTGGGATGCACCGCCGAATGTTAATGTTACAGCATTTAGTATACATTCCTTTTACGCAGGTAGCAGTTGGTTTTACCTTTTATATAAATTTTACTGTATTGATTGAAGTATAGCCTTACTGGGTACTTAAAACACCTACAGTGTCTTGCACTGGACTTTCTTATATGTAGTAGGTATATTTTGTTTAGATACGAAGGATATTAAAATAGAAAATTTTAAATATTCAAGAAAATATAATTATTCATTACGCTATATTTGAAATTATTATATCCGGACGTTTTTTTTGTTCTCAAATGAACTTAAACCTAACAAAATATTTATATATAATATTTTACTAGCGTTTTCACTAAATCTATTTGTGACAATAGATGTTAAATGCCAAATTCCAAATTAATTGAGTCTATTTTGTTCTCCTGTTAAACAGTTGACACGGTTGATACGGTAGCTCGCCGTACGCAGTACAAAAGAGCTTAAGTGTTTGTCTGTAACATTCTCTGATTGAACAATTTCCTTAATAAAAAGTTCGTCATTTATCGCCGTGATTCCGAAAATGTAAATATGTCATATACTTGGTAACATATTGGTCGCTCGTTCGCTAGTCAAAATTTTGTCAGCTCTCTACTCCTGTGAAGATACCAAACCAATTTCAATCAAATTTAGCACACATATTGTGTAAGTGCCCAATTCCATCCGGCCGTATTTTAAATCCAATCAGAATCGTACTTCAGGAGATATTGGGACCGCAAAAAAAAAGTTACATCTTAAAAAAAAACTTAGAAAAAAATTAATTATACCAAAAAATCTACGTAAATAACAAATTTTTCGATGTATTTAAAGTTTATTCAGATTATAACTGAAACCCGTAAAAAAAATAATGAAAATAATAATTTTTAAAATAAATTAAAATCAATAAAAAAACAATTGAACTGTTTTTGTTTTTTTCCGGCTTGCGCGATACTTTGCCTAATACATATGACAGTTGATATTTTAGATTGATTACTATATCGTTGTTGATTTGATTGTTACTTCGATTATTTTAATTATAGTGCAATAATAGTAATTTATACAGACATTTAACATGCCAACAGCTCGCCGAGTATACTTTTTATAATAATCAAGGTATGAATATAGTTATCTTTGATTGATTACTATGCCATTGTTGGTTTAATTGTTGCTTTGATCGTTATAATTATATTGTTTATTTATTCAGAAATTCGCCATGCCAAAGTTTAGACATTGGCACAGCCAATACTAAACAACTAGCCGAATATGTAAAGTTTATAATATTCAAGATATAAAATAGATATCTTTGATTGATTACGTTATATTGTCGTAGTTGACTTGATTGTTACTTTGATAATTTTAATTATAGCACAAATATTGTTTATTTATTCAGAATTTCGCCATGCCAAACTTTAGGCATTGGCACAGCCAATGCTAAACAGCTCGGCGAGGGCAAGCTCTGAGCTCTTGTTTAAATATAATTTCCCATATCTACGTAACTAGGGCAACATAAATAAGAAATTCAAGAACTTCAATAGCAATTTTCTTGTAACTAGTAAACTTTTTGAAGAAAACTTTCAAATAAAAGTTGTGTAAAATATTAATATCTTTCATTTTATATGCAACTATTTTTACTGTAAGTGCAACCGTTTCGGAGATATTGCAGAAACCGCAAATAAAATGACAAAAATAAACGCTCTTCCGGTTTTAATGTTCTTTTCTAAAATAGGTCTTCTTGCCAGCCATATACAAATCTTAAGTTTAAAGTTACATCATTTTACTTTGAACAGTTGAGGCTGTAAAGCGCTGATACACACACGCACGCGTCATTTTGAAAATAGTCAGACTCGATTCAGAGAAGATCAAAAGGTATATTTCCGTTAAAGGGCGAGATTGATTTATTTCATGATACTTATTACTTCGTATAGGAAAGTAAAAATCTTTAGATAATTAATGGCTTCTTTCTTTAAAAAAGAAAAAGAAATCACTGATTGCAGCAAATCAGTTTTAGTAACAAAATAAACTATTACATATTTCGTTACGATGGTATTATGTAGCCGAAGATTTTGTACTTAGTAATTAAACTGATTAGAGTGTAATTTATGTGTACTATTTTAGACTATATTCTAACAGTTTTGTTTTTCGTTACAGACCTCGGTCCAGACTACTTAACCAATAAGACTTACACATTGGCTGAAAAATTAAATCCAAATACAAATTATAGTTTCTATGTTCGTTTATATTCGACATCGGCCAGTGATCAATCGAAAAATATTACGTGTGAAACAGGTATGATACTGAAAACAAAGTTCTTATCATTCAAGATATGATTGCTATAGATATAAATCTTGAATTTGTTTTCTATCTAGTGTTAATAGGTAGCCGAACATTTAAACTAATTCCGCTTAGTTCAACATCTTTAAAAGTTGAATGGACATCGTTGAGTAGTGATAAACCATGTGGCGGTACCGCTGACTATAAACTGCAATGGCGTCGACACGGGGCTCCTTCAAACAACGCCATTCGTGTATCTAAGAATTATTTCGTTGTCACAGGTACAATTAAATATTCTCACCATATTGTGTATGAAGCATAGGAATTACAATGTGGTACCATGCAGAACCACAGTCAAATATATGTTTTGTTTGTAAATAGAACTGCGACATTCCCAAAAATACGAAGTACGAGTACAAACTTCCAGCAACGAAAATGATGAGCTTCCATGGACTGAATACACAATGCAAAATATTTCCAGTAGTGTTGATACAGATTCAGAATTCAGTAAAAATAGTAACGATAAAGTAATGGTACCAGTACGAATCGAAGCTGAATCAATATCACCATATAGCGTCAATATATCGTGGTGTGATCCACGTGATGCCTCAGATATAAGCAGTGGTGGTTATTATATGATTTGTTACTCGGAACTGAAATTGAAACAAATTTGTGAAAATAATAATTATGTTAAATTTATTAAAAGGTAAAGGTTATGAAAAAAACATCTGCAGTGTCTTGCACTGAACTTTCTTATACGTAGTAGGTATATTTTGTTTAGATAGGAAGTATATTAAATATTAAATTTAAAAAATTCAAGAAAATGTTATTCATTTTAAAATTTAAATAGCAATTTTCTTGTAATCGGTACACTTTTTGAAAAAAAATCAAACAAAAGTTGTGTATAATATTAATACCTTTCATTTTGAATACTACTATATTTTCTGTAAGTGCAGCCGTTTTGGAGATATTGCAGACTTCCTAAAAAAAAAGACTGAGTAAACATGCACTTCCGGTTGGAATATTCTTTTCAAAAATAGGAGCTTTTCTTCCGAGCTATATACAAGCTTTAAGTTTAAAGTTTCATTATTATAGCTTTGGCAGTTTAAGCTGTAGAGCGTTCGCACACACACACAGACACATAGAAGGAATTCCAAAAATAGTCAGATTCGACTCAGAGAAGGTCAAAAGGGGCATTTTCGTTAAATCTCGAGTTCGAAAATTTTCATAATTACAATATTTATATACATTCGTATAAGTAAAAATTTAATTTACGAAAAGTTTTACATAATTTTATACATATTCAATATCTTTTAGATTGTTTTGAAAACACTAATAGTTATAAAATTTATTTTATAGCACATCAACAAGTATTGAAATAACTGATCTAAAATCGTATACTTTTTACGAGTTTCATGTGCGATCACACAATTTAGATGGGACATTTAGTAATTTTTCGTATTCAGTTGAACTGAAAACTTTAGAAAATGGTACTAAATATAGTTTGAAGTTGTGTTTAAAATCCAAGTTGCCCAAATAATGGAAATGTACGCTTGTATTTTAAACGCAATCTTATAAATAGGTATTGTCATTATAATATTTGTTTCATTTTAGTGCCTGATCCTGTTTCAAATCTAGAAATTTCATTTAAAAATACTACATCAGTTTGTTTGCGCTGGCGTGTACCAAAAACTATAAATGGAAAACTGAAATATTATCTTATTTCCTACACATTCGGGAATCAATCACTAGAAGATTGGACAACAACGAGAATACCAGCAAATAAAGGATCAATGCAAGTCAGTTGCAAATTCTTCAATATTAAGTTCTTATTTGTTATCAATATATTTGTTTGTTTTTTCCCCAGAGTTGTTCGCCTAGTGAAAAAACTGAGGTGTCTCAGTATTTAACAGGTTTGGAAAGCAATCGTCAGTACAGAGTTGTAGTACGTGCTGCAACCAAAGCTGGATTAAGTGCACCGAGTAATTATGTCATCGTAAAAACTGCACCACCGTTTATTTTTCAAACAACGGAGCCAGAGCCTAACCAAAAACTTGGTAAGAAACCTTATACCAAACACCGCTCGTTTGTCTAATGAAAGAACTTCATTTAATTAGGTATATTCGTTGGTGTAATCATAGCACTGATGTGCATTATAGCATGTATCAGTTGTATGATATTTCGGAGACGTTGCCTTAAAGTGCGTGCGTTAGAAAGAGCGCGAATGTTCCCGCCGCGGTCATCGAATGGGCAGAGCACGAGTGGTTCTATTCAGGCCACGGGCACCACTCCATTACGTGCTACTTGTCTACCATTAGCTGATGGCCAATCTGATTTAGAAGCACACGAGTTACAGTGCCTCGTTGCGGAGGATAGTGCAACTACTTCTCATATACCGCCCATACCACAAGCTCATGTTCATATTGACACTAAGGTATTTATATATTGAAACCACTGAACTATATATAATATATATAATATATATATATTTATATATATATATATATATATATATATATATATATATATATATATATATATATATATATATATATTATATATACATATATATATATTATATATATATATATATATTATATATATATATATATATATATATATATATATATATATATATATATATATATATATAATATATATATTATGTATATATACGAGGGTGGTCTGAAAAGTTTCCGACCCAACAAAGATACAAGACATTTTTTCAGAATTTTTTTAAAAATTTTTCAACATAGTCTCCTTGTAACTCTACACACTTCTCCCAGCGATGCTCCCATCTCTGTAACCCGTCCAAATAGTACTCGGCGTTTTTCTCTGCAAAATAATTGTTCACGAAGGTGATTGCCTCTTCATTTGACGAAAATCTCTGTCCTCCGAGCGCAATTTTTAGATGAGGGAACAAAAAGAAGTCGCTTGGGGCTAGATCTGGTGAGTAAGGCGGATGGTCAAGCAGTTCAAACCGTAATTCGTGGATTTTCGCCATGGCAACCGCTGAGGTGTGAGACACGTTTTTGGTCTAACGTGAGCAAACGCGGCACCCAACGCGCGGGCAGCTTTCTCATGTCTAAATGTTGATTTAATATGTGACAAACACGTTCTTTTGACATGTTCATAACCTCTGCTATCTCTCTCACTTTAATTCGGCGGTCGTCTAACACCATTTCGTGAACTTTGGCGATGTTTTCGTCGGTAGTTGCAGTTTTTGGACGTCCCGAACGTTCATCGTCTCCCAAGCTCTTACGGCTACGTTTAAATTCAGCTGCCCAAAATTTCACTGTGGTAAATGATGGTGCAGAGTCCCCATACACAGAATCCAACTCATCTTTGATTTGCGTAGGCGTATTGCCTTTCAAAAACAAATATTTGATGACAGCTCGATACTCGATTTTGTCCATTTTCATAAAAACACTCACATCAACTCACTCAAACGACTGTTACATAACAACTGCGCGTCCAAAATGGCTGAAACTTTGGTGAGTAACTGTCAACAGATGAACAACGAAATTCCCTAGTTTTTATTTACGAGTGCTGCTATCTTCATGTAGAGGTCGGAAACTTTTCAGATCACCCTCGTATATATATATATATATATATATATATATATATATATATATATATATATATATAAATATATAACGGGAACTCGTTTAAATGACAAATTAGCGTGCTACATAGGAGGCCACCATACTCTTCTACTTCCACTTTTAAAATGGCGCGCACTTTACAAAGTCAACTCGTTTAAAATCAATGTACAACTATTAAAATATAATGGTTATATAAGAACCCGAATAATAGCAAATAATTTTTTATGAATATGATTGAGAATGAGTTGCGTGAAAGGAAAGTTGTTTTCTGCCATCCCATATGCTGGGAATAGACATGACGTTATGTATGTATGTATATATATTTCTTCAAAATTCATATTTTATATTTTAGTTAGTTTTAAAATAAAGGTATTACATAATAATAATAATTTTAAAAAAAATGGAATCATATCATATAAACATTAACAAAAATTTGAAATTGGTAACTGGCAAAATTCATAATTAACAGTGGTATGGCGATGTATTTAATATATTTTATTTCAGCTTATAATTACTTATGAAATGCCACTACTTGGCTTATTTTTACCATTCATTTTACACGAATATGCAAAACAAGAAGGCATTTTAAATATTCTTTCGAATTAAAAAAATACAAACGCTCACTTACACACAGAGAGACGGACATGCATGCATGCATGCATACATACATACAGATAAACACACACACACTTCACTTATCAAACTAATGATTATATACGTATCTTGTATATAAATATAATGTTTATGAAAATAACTATAAGAATACATGATGTTTGTTATGAATCGAAATATGAACAACACCAAAGATGACAGTTTGACATTAAACATCAGGGAGACTATTCTATATTTATTGCACGATGCTAAATCATACAAGTCGTGATAAATATTTGTGACGTGTAGTAGTACAATTCAAAAATGTACCTTGTTTAGCACCATGCGGATGAAGTTTTAGCACCTTGATTTTAATGGTGCTATCTATATAGCATATTATTTTGTTATCTGTAACACAATGAGTGCTACATGCCACGTCATGCGTCATGAAATATATCAACATTACGAGTTGCTATCGTTGCTAAAATACAGAATAGATAAATAGAAAACTCCTAAAATATACCTTAACGTGACAACATTGAATAATAAAAGACACTAGCAGTAGAAGAGTATGAAGTCACCCATGTGGGGAAATGCCTGTGTACAATCCTTGCCACAAGAGTTGACCGCTCTAAAGAATGCAAACTACCGATTAATATTTTTACTATCTGCGCCTCGATTTCCCTTTCCGCACCGGTCAACTCTCGCGGCGAACACTATTCTGGTATAGCCTATCGTCTTTCCCGTTATATATATAGTTCAGTTTTAGAATTAATTTTGGACGTACGTACAAAATAAACATTAATATGTATTTCTCCTCAATTTCATCGTTGCTCTGGACGTAAAAAAATTGAAAATAATTTATTTTTCAGGGCGGTCTTAGCTTTCCAAATGGACAAGTGAACGGGATTAAATTTGTTTCCAATGGACACATTCCGAACGGAATAGTTCATATTACAGAAAATCCACAGGTAAGTTTATATATTTTTTCCATATCGTTCTAGTGTAGAGTATGACCATCAAGGCTCGAAACTGATCTGCAAATTAGAAGCATGTGTTATTTTTTTATCGAATCAAATTTCAATAAATTCTAATCGAAATTCTTTCATTTTGTGTTTAAAGTTTGATACATTTGGGTGTAACGGCCACTATACCAGCAATTCTGAATCACATCAACTATTGCAAACTGATCGAAACCAAGCCAACACCGACGATTCATCATCTTTGCTGCTCAATGATTCGTTATTCAATATGACGCAATTGACAAATTTAGATGACTCGCTATCGCGAACACGATCGCCTGTACTTGAACCGAACGGATGAGAAATCAAACACGAAAAGGGTAGCTTAAAAAAACTATTGCATCAGGTTAGTGATACAGCCGTTGTTGCATCGAAATTAAACAAAAACAAACTATAACTAAAAGTATAATAACTCCACAAATGAAATAGTTCTGTGATAAACTACACAAACAAAATGTTGAACACGCGGACGAAGCAAGAAATAAGAAAACGTTTTTTACTATCATTAATACATATTGGTTTATTATTATATGTTAATGATCGCTAGCAATCGGTATTGTTGTTAATTTTAGTTTTTCTGGATGACCATAATCATTTTTAAGATTGACAAATTAGCCGATTTTACTTATAAAAATACAATACCTGTTCAAATTTTTATACAGATTAATTGCCTAATATTAGAATTATACAAACACCGAATTTTATATGATTTATTTGCCAAATTTCAAGAAAAAAGTTGGTTTTATTGAGTTGATAAAATTAATGAATGGATTGTGCTATTTATACCTTATGGTTAAAACATTTTGCCAATATTAAATCATCTAAGAATTTGGTAAGTAAAGTATTTAAATGAGTAAACTAATACAACTACTATATTGCTTGCAAAATACTTAGATTTTTGAAGTCAATATTCAAATATTTGTTGCCAATTTTAAATGAATATGGTCTTCTTCATAACAAATGCAAACACTTGAAACGCAGCAATAATTTATTTTTCCATAAGTTATAATACAAACCTATTCACAATGATCAAATTTAATATTTTAATTAAAAAAAAAACCTTGTTTATTTGCGATGGAACTGAAGAAATTAACGTTTGCATTTGTTTGTTTTTTTTAAATAAAAATAAATTTCATAAGTAAGATCTTAAAGAAAAGACTTTCCATAATTGCAACTACAGAACTTGACAATTAAGAATGGGCTTCACATTTCATTGAATATTTGCTGTTTAGAAATTATTTTGAAGGTACACACAATTTCAATAAACAATAGACGAGTGCCAAAAATTATAAAATGACAAAAAAAAGGGATAATATTGCTCATACCTGTTTATTATTGTAAGCAAGTGCTTGGGTAATAATATTAAACAAATATTTTTACTATGGTTGGAAATAATGTCAAAATATTTTAGTAGAAAATTACAAATTCTATAACAGTGCCCAGTACACAAAAATGTTATTTTTATAGTTGCAAGACAATAACCAGACTACCTTTTATGGAAATTACGAATAAAATACTCAACATTTTATGTAAATAACACGTCTACTTCAAATTAATACTACATTAAACATGACAAAACGCAATTTTCGGCACAACGACAAATATGACAAGTTTTCAATAAATGAGCAAAGTTTACATTTTAGATATAAATAAGGTCAACTGGTCAATTTCAGATGTATGTATTTTCGTACATAAATGTTAGAGTATAAATGTAAAATTCACTAGTTCTATATCTGTGAAATACTAATTTTGTAGTCGGAGTTTTTGTGGAAACATTTTGATGTACAAAATAGAAAATTTGCTCAATTTTCTCGAGAACGTATTTATAATTTTTTTTAATACCTGTTGCAATATATATATATATATATATATATATATATATATATTATATATATATATATATATATATATATATATATACCTCAAAAAAAAATTAAACATTCTCCAGAAAATTGAGTTATATTATCACTTGTTTCTTTTCATACACAGTTCCCTATTATTTTATTTTACTACAGATATCCTAATTAAAAATACTTCTTTCTCAAGTTACAATATAGGTACTCAAACACTAGTGACGACTGAAGTTTTGCAATTCCATACTATATGTTTTTAAAAAAAGACTAAGTTCCGTATAAGTATTCTAGTTTTCCAGGTCATGCATGACTTGACTTATCTCCCCACACACTAACACACACACATACCACATTCGTAAAATAAAATGTAAAGTTATGGTGTATTTTCACAAATAATCTAAATATGAAAGTATACACAGAAGGTACCTGATTACATAATGTTAATTACTGTTACACTTATAAAAGATTATTATATATTTAGTCCGTGCACTAATCTGTTTGAGCGAAAGTGGTTTACGTACAAATGGCGAACGAATAAATGTGTATTTTAATAGATAAGGAGTTTTATGAACGTTACCGCATTTTATTAATATTTATTATTACAACTCGTCCAAAGAAATATTTGTTTAGCAGCTAACAAATACTCTTATTAATTTTATTCTTTCTATTGTACTTTTTGTGCAAATACGCGAATTTCTTCTGTATACTTGGTAAGTTAGACATCGTGAAAATAAAACTTAAAATTGAACTACATTAGTATATTTCGAAAATTATCACAGATCCGGTGATAATTAACTTGTTTCCGAAATATATCTATATTTCACTCATTTGTAGGAATTCGGACCGAAAAACCGCGACCACGATCATTATAGCACTGATTTGGTTACAAAAATGTTTCTCGTAAAAGATTGTATGTTAATTTGTTATATAATGTATGCTTGGGCCTAAATTTAAATATAAGTCGATTCTAATTTTAAGTCTAAATAAAAATTAACATTTATTGCACGTTTGGTATCCAAATTAACAATGATACTATTATTGATATTTGACAAATCCAAAAAGATAATTTTATTTTACATGAATGGAGCATAATTACTGTATTTGCTCTCTTGTTCTAATTCTCTGGAAATCCACTTAATAATAATTATAATAAATAATGACTTTTTGTATATTTGTTGCCGCCTCATACTTAAGTCTTTGATGCCAGTTTTAGTCAGGTTAGCATAAAAACAGACTATGTAAAATACCTCGAATAGAACACATTCCTCGCAGAATATTAGTATTACCGTTTTTTATTATTATTATTGATACAGTTACCGCCATGTGCTCGAACAAAGTAATGATATATACCAAAAAAAGTAATTCATGTTTTTTTATTATTTTTAAAACCTAATTACAAACTGCTTTTTGGTTTATTAATTGACTATACTGATAAACGTTAGTATTTTATTATTTATTAATTTATAAAAATATCCCGTTTTAAATATTTTCTTTATAGTTATAAAAATTCATTGAATGTTATACAGATGTCTAAAATTACAAATTAGTAAAGCTAAAATTGAGATATAAATATTATTTTGTTTAGAGCACAAACATTCCACTCATTCCGCAATATACGTTTACTTATACAATATACAACAAAACCTCCTCTAACAATAGTTCCGAAATGCAATTGCATTAAATAAATATTAAAACAGATATTTAACAATAATTATTTTATATTAGTAACTTTATTATTTATATTTGTACAGATTGTATATGTTAAGTTTTTTTTATGTTAGAGATAAAATATTACCAATGTACCTTAAAATAATTATTATGTATAATCAGCTAAATATGGCAGCATTGATTATATTTTCTGGTAATTATGCTAAGTAATTGTTGATTATTATTTATACCAGTTATTAACCATGTCAGAGGATTCCGAAAAATCTCGTTGTTTGTTAAAAATTCTCTGGTATAAAATAACAATGATTGAAATAAAGTTATCATTATTAATAAATAATGATGATCAAATCTACCTCAACACAATACCTATAAAAATAAGTAATTTTTTAATTATTATTTGTTCTTTTTTAAGTTAACATTTTAATTTTTTACATGTACATTTAATTTTTGCTATCTCAGACATCATTGCAAAATATATAGTCATAAGTTCATTCTAAATTTGGTTCCAAGTCAAATTCACACACACACACACATATATATATATATATATATATATATATATATATATATATATATATATATATATATATATATATATATATATATATATATATATATATATATATATATATATATATATATATATATATATATATATATATATATATATATATATATATATATATATATATATATATATATATATATATATATATATATATATATATATATATATATATATATATATATATATATATATATATATATATATATATATATATATATATATATATATATATATATATATATATATATATATATATATATATATATATATATATATATATATATATATATATATATATATATATATATATATATATATATATATATATATATATATATATATATATATATATATATATATATATATATATATATATATACACACACACACACACATATTGTTTTATTTCGCTCCTTTAATTTATTTAACAAGTCTGATACAGAAAGCGATTTATGAGTTCATCGTTTATTTGTTCTGTGAAATGTGTACACATTGATGAAACTGATTGTTGAATAATATAATGTATTTGTCCATTATCAAGATTGTAGCACCATATCTTTTTAAACGTGAATAACTTAAAATACAAATCACTTATGTTTCGATATAGGTATGTATTTTACCTTGCGATTATTTTCCTTGACTTTGTATATAAAATCGTTTACGCTACAATCTGCAAGCAAGAACAATATACTATGTAAAATAAACTTGTTGAAATTGTAAAACTATTTGAAATTATTGTCGATTCTTCAAATAATAATTGGAGGTGACAAATGGGTGTGTATTAAAATATACATATATATTTTTGTACGCTTGTATGACTGAGAATTAAAATGTATTTTAAAATAAATAAGTATTTCGAATTCACTATTAACGTTTTCTTTCAAGTATATTTCTTCTGAAAACATGTTACTATAACAATTCTGAAAAGGGTTCTTTAAAATATATAAAACAACTCATCAATAATATATTTTTTATTTATTGTACAAAGCGGTTACTAACACTCGTATATAATATTTAACGTAATATGTAGCCACCAGCAAGAAGGTATTTTTTGTGGCGATACGGAGGGATCGCATTTAGATATAAATATTATTAATTTTTATTTGGAGGAATTTGTGCAAGTTGCCGTAACTGTTTCAAAACAGTTTCAAGCAGTTTCTTCTTATCACGTTCACTTTTCTTCAAATTGGAAAATATTGTCTTTTTGTCTCCTTCTCGTAACCTGTGAATTAAATGAATTGAAGATAATGCGTTTATGTGTTTGTATACATACTTTTCCAATAGAATAATCGCGTTATCAGGATCGACTTTTTTGTACTTGCTCATATCTTGGCCATAGTCATGGAAATACGTGGGCCAATCCCACGATATGAATAGATCCAATATTTCGCGCAACGGTGCAAAATACTGTAACAATTCGTCTTGTTGGATGCCAATAACTGGTTCAGAAGCTGCGAATTCTGTAAAATTAGGAATGGATTTTAATATACGAAATGACGATTAATATGAATCATATTTACGTTCGCACTGAAGTAAATCTAAATTAACTTGATGTAAAGCGCCCATTGAGATTTGTTTTACTTCATCGGTAAGTAACATCCCTTCCATTGATTTTGAAATGTGTTCGCAAGCAGATTTACATGCTACTTGAGCTACTTCTGGCTGCAAACATATTACATATAGACGAAGTAACTATAGTCTAGGCATGCAGGCATACAAATTACTTCATTATCTAATTGAATGAATCACTACTAGGTTTGTTTGTTACTTACTGGCAAATTGGTAAACGATTTAAAGGTATCCAACAAAAATTTGATTATATCTGAGACGAAACTAGATGCATATCCTTCGGGCTCTACGAGGGACCAATCATACTTTTCCAGTTCGAGAATTTCATTTAATTTCTGTCGTAATTTCTCACAAATTTGACGCACCGCATCTTCTCTTGCCACGCGAAACATTGCTGGTTGGCCCTGACCACCAACTCTTGATTCTCCTCTAAATAAACATAACATTCCTTATTTTAATTATATATATATATATACATATATATATATATATATATATATATATATATATATATATATATATATATATATATATATATTTATATATTATATATATATATATATATATAATTAAATTACATGCTGTAACGGTAACATATATACGTTTCGGATATATTTGTGAATAACTACAAACAAATTTGTATTGTTTTAGATAATTGATTAAACATAAGAAAAGGAAAGTATTTTACTTTGGAACCAACCCTGTAATATTCGAAACAAATTGTTCTAGATAAACAGTAGCCTCTTCTAAGTATCCAGTATCGATAATAATTTGAACGATTTGCAGCAGTGCTAGAGACGGACTTCGGAAAATTGAAGAGAGGCATCCGCTAAAGCTCCGCGTTAGCAATAAATTGATTGATTTTCGAATCATTTCATCCACTTCTACTTGACTGTAATGCAAATAAGATATAAGATCTATTTTTGGGTAACATTTTCATCGTTGCAGAACCTTAAATTTAAATCTTCAGAGAATTTCAAACAAGCGTAAATAAACTCTTTGACCTGTCGATAAACTTTTGGTACCATCGGGGAAAATGGAAAACGATATGGAAACGATATATCAAATGGAAAATTATCTTCCAAAGGGAATGAACTTAAGATTTCGTCATATTCGGCTTGAGATGTAACCTAAGTATATAGATAGATGCAATATACATTTCTGAACATTTTATTTCAATTTAGGTTTACCTGAATCGGAAGGAAACTTTCTTGATCCAAAATTTCCCGAAATACCTGCACCCAACGTTGCATCAGAACTTCGTTGTAATGTTCACGTATTTCCAGTAACAATTCCCATAACGGCTTCACATGGTAGCCATAGTTGCGCAATGTAGTGCTGAATAGCATAATTAAATCTTTTATTTTTAACATTAGCGTTGCATCAGTACAATAAGCCTATAAACAAAATATGTATTTATGTTTATGGAACCAATATTTCACATATAATTCAGGTCAAGCATGCATTTTTTTTTAAATGCAAATATACGTTGTTGTGAGACGATTGTATCTATTATTTTTTCGTAGATTTGTATTACTGACGAAATAATTAGAAAACGTTTCCCGCGAAATGACGTCAGAAGTAGGTAATGTCATTCAATTTTTACTATGGTTGGTACCATAGCATGTTGACAATTTTCTCGACGAAGTATCAGCTAGCAGTTACAGATTTTATGTTGTAATTGATTAATTTAATCATTCTTTAATTCACTAATTGAAAACCAAATATTTATAAGTTTAAACATACATAAAAATTCATTATGCTAATGCTGGCAACATTGACTGCCAACCTCTGACGTCATAATTTAAAATTTATAATAATTTTCAATTGCGAATAAATAAATACAGGCTTTTATCATGAACACATCATACCAAATATTATATATTTATTTTCTTATACAAATGTATATAAAGCAGTATTGTAATAATGATCATTTTCGAACTCGAGATTTTAACGAAAATACACTTTTTGGCATACTCCGAGTCGAGTTTGACTATTTTCGTCAGGAATTGAGTGTGTTTGTGTGTGTGGTTGTGTGCATGCGTGTGTGAACGCTCTACAGCTAAAACTGCCAATGCTATAATCATGAAACTTTAAACTTAAGATTTGTATTTGGCGCGCATTGAAAAGAATATTCAAAGTACATGGTAATCACTGAAATATATAGTTATTATATATTTCAGTAATGGTAATATGCCGCATTGAGGGGAAAATACAAATGGCCTCATTCGTTTTAATTTTAAAAGTATCTACCATCTTCTTCTTCTTATTTGTGATGCCATGGTTACGTAGTATGAGGAATTATGCTTATGACGTGAAATGTAAAAATGTTTAAAAGGTTAGTAAAATATAAAATTTTTACTTTCTTATACGAATGTATATAAGGAAATATTGTAATCATGAAAAAAATCGAGATTGTAACGGAAATAAATCTTTTGACCTTCCCTGAGTCGAGTCTGCCTATTTACAGAATTCCGTCTGTGCGTGTGTGTCCGTGTGTGTGAACGCTCTACAGCCAAAACGGCCAATGCAATAATCATCAAACTTAAAACTTGTATATGCCTCGGAAGAAAACCTTCTATTTTTGAAAAGAATATTCAAACCGGAAGTGCATGTTTACTCTTGTTGTTTTTTAAAAATTCTGCAATATATCCAAACGGATGCACTTACAGAAAATATGCTAGTATTAAAAATGAAAGATATTAATATTATGCACAACTTTTTTTTTTTTTTTTGTGATAAAAATTTCTAATATAACGTAATGAATTATATTTTCTTGAAATTTTATATTTTAATAGCCTTCCTATCTAAACGAAATACACATACTACGTATAAGAAAGTCCAGTGCAAGATACTGCAGATGTTTAATAATACTTATTGGAATATATGATACTTTTCCAAAATTAAATGAGTTGCATGACCCGAAGACATGAACTGGTGAACCGAATCTCTATTGCTACAAATATAAAAAAAAACATACCGAATTAGTTTGTAGTGTAGTAACAATTTTCGACAAAGCCATATTCCACATTTCATCCAGAACGGATCTAGTTATCAAACCATTTCCAGTGTTCAGCACATGGTCCTCAATGATGAAAAAGCCTACAATTGCGTGAACATACGATCGGTAACTTTCCAAAGATTCATGCTGTAATCCAAATTATTATATATTCTAATTGAATCTAGTAAAAATGTTTACCAACCATATTTGCCGGTGGTTGTAAAACCAAACGGGCTTGTTCATCACGCTGTGACCGATAATACATCTCAAACGTAGCTCGAGAACCTAAAACTGTTGAAATATGCAAACAACGATACACAGGAGAAAAATCAATCATCTCTTGAGCACTTAGATCTTCTTCGATATATTGACTAGTGTTTGCTTCTCCATTTCCTACAAATCATAATATGTATATAACTTTCTAGCTCATGAATGGTTGTTTATAAGTATGCCATATTGTCATTAAATAAAAAATATAAATTTACTATTTGTCGGCGGTTGAGGTGCTGTTCGTTTCTTTTTACGCCCAATTACGGTTGGATCACTAGCCAATTGTTCATTTGTCTGTAAATAATGAATAAACATATTTAAGACCGTTATCCAAATTATTGATATTCTATTTTATTTGATAAGTTAGATCATGACGTCACAATTAGTCTCTGTCGATCAAGTTAAATGTATGTATCGCTTACGTAGCAAATAACAACTCAATTCGATGCAGAGCAGACTAATGAAATAATTGTGTTATATTTAATTTAAATAAAATGAAATTGCTTCTTAAATAATTTAAAAAGCAATTTCATTTTCTGTATGAGTGTATAATACTAACATGACGCATTGCAACTTCGCCGATTTTTGGTGAAAATTTTCGTATGTTTTCTAGAAAATCTTTCAAATCGGTTATCGATGCATTTTTGATACTTTCCCGCAACCTAAATGAGTTAAAAGTTTTATTATTGTAACTTTCTACTATAGTCCAGATACGCAGGCTACAACCTTACGCCTTTTTGTAACTAAAACCTGCTAAAAAACTTATCAACATGAAATTTCCTGCTGGCTTACAACCTATTGACAATAAAATGAAAAGTACTTATCAAAAATTATTTAAAATATAATAAACTGTCCTAGATTTCAAAAATTATAATTTTGTCCAGTTTCACAACCTAATATAAAAGATTAACATTTTTTTTAAACTTATACGTTGGTAATTTTGACATGTTTGCTACGTTTACATATACTTTTGTAGCGTTATTTATTTTATTTGACGTTTGTTATTTTGTTGTGGTTGACTTATCCGACTATTCAAAAACAATCCTACAATTGAATGTAAACTTAGTTTATTGTCAAGTTTCTAAAAACATATTTTAGATTTAGAATGTTTGATTCTATAGTAGTGTAAACGTACAATTCCAATCTAGTCAATTTTGACTGTGACGTAAGGTTGTTGCTTGCGTACCCGGACTATAGATAGAATAACAAAATAATTCCGACGATTTTTTAAATACCTAGGTATACTTTCCCGCATTTGTAAAGAAAAACGATAGTTTGCTACATGGGGTAAATGTAGATGTTCCAATTCTTCTAATGTTTTCAATGCTGGGTAATACCTGAAAATTATTATAAAATGTCTAAGTCACATATGTTTGGAGAAGTGACTACACTTATTTTATTGCCATTTCTAAATTAGTATAAAAATAATGTTTAGATTTATTAAAAATACGAGTCTACTCCCGACACTCTCAGTGAACGGACGTATACAATTACGGAGCTACCAAGCGATTAAGTAATCGCCAAACCAAACAATCCATATATACATACAAACAAATAAAATTACATCACTAAAAATTTCTCAAATAAAATTAATTCACAAATACAACACAGTGCAAAGTGGTACAGCACAGAGGCCCTAGGCCAGCGTGCTGTACAAATATAAACCAAAATAAGTACAAATCAATGGCAAGGCACAAGTAGTGCCAGAGAAACCAGAAAAGAAACGACAACGAATAAAACGACACAAGGAGAGTTAAAAGAACTCACAGCACAACCAACCAAGAAACACAACAAGTACCAACCTAGAATCGCTTCGAACCCCTCAGTAATGTTACTGAAAGTGAAGAACAAACTAATGAAGAAAACACAAGACCTCCAAAGCCACCACCAATATTCGTTCCAGACGTTCAAGACATTAAACCCTTAACCAGACTCATAGACGAAGTAACCAAAGACAACTACTACCTAAAAACAATAGCAAACAACCAGATTAAAATACAACCAAACAACATTGAAGGTTATAGAAAGATCATCAATCTCTTCACGGAAAAAGAAGTTAAATACCATACTTATCAACTCAAACAACAGCGCACGTACCGCGCATTCATTAAAAACCTCCATCACACCACGAACGTTGACGAACTAAAGAACGAAATCGAATTAAAAGGGCATACAGTAACAAACATTCACAACATTAAACACAGAACAGAAAAGCATCCCCTACCAATATTTATAGTAGAAATAGAACAAAAGCCAAATAACGAAACAATATACGATATTCAATACCTACAATATACGAAAGTAACCATCGAACCTCCCAGACCAAAAAAGGTCATTCCTCAATGTGCCAGATGTCAAAGATATGGGCACACTAAAACTTATTGTGCAAGGCAAGAGCGTTGTGTCAAATGCAGCGACAACCACGCAACAAAAAACTGCAACAAAGATTAAAAAAAACTCCCGTACAATGCGTATTATGCAACGGTAACCACCCCGCCAACTACAAGGGATGCACCGTGTACAAAGAAATATACAAAAGGAAATACCCACAGCAACGAGACAGAACTCAACCAGAAGCAATAACAACAAAATCCGGCCGGAAAGCCCAAACATCACTTATTCACAAATAACCTCGAACCAGCAACCCCAGCCAAATCAAACAGCCCAACAAACAAACAACAAGTTAGAAGAGATGATGATGCAATTAATGGGAAGAATGGATACCATTCTCAATCTACTCACAACGCTAATCACTAAACTCCCGTAATGCAACAAAGCCTAACAATAGCATTATGGAACGCCAATGGCTTAGCCAATCATAGCCAAGAGTTAAAACTATTCCTCATAGCACACAACATTGACATCATGATGATTTCAGAAACTCACTTTACAAACAAAACCTATCTTAAAATACCACGGTACACAATTTATGACACACAAAAGACGGCACGGCACACGGAGGAACAGCATTTATTATAAAAAGCAGACTTAAACATTACCCGCTTCCTGAATACACGATGGACCATCTTCAAGCAATCACAGTTCTAGTAGAAGAATGGGCAGGCCCAATGACGCTGCCAGCGATATACTGTCCACCAAGACACAACATGAAAAAAGAGCACTTTGAACACTTTCTAAATACACTTGGCAATAAATACATTCTAGGTGGTGACTTTAACGCCGAACATACCATGTGGGGCTCTCGCTTAATCACATCGCGTGGCCGAGAACTCCTAAAAACAGTTCAAAACAACAACCTCATGTGTCAGTCCACAGGACATCCAACGCACTGGCCCACAGACACAAACAAAACTCCAGACTTACTAGACTTCTACATAACAAAAAATATACCGCAGAATAAACTTCATACCAAAGCAAGCCTAGAGTTAACATCAGATCATACACCAGTCATATTAGAATTCAACTGCAACATAATAAGTAAACCGAAACCCCCAACACTCCACAACAAACACACAGACTGGGACTACTTCAGAGACCTAGTTACTAAAAAAACAAACCTTCACCTCCCTCTAAGACAGCAAGAAGATATAGACAACGGTATCGAACACCTAACACAAACCATACAACAAGCAGCATGAGAAGCAACCCCTACCATAACCGAGAAAAACAAAGAAACAATTCTGCCAAACACAATCCGAGAAGCTATTAACGAAAAAAGGCGCAAACGCAGAACATGGCATCAAACTCGCAATCCAGCTGACAAAACGAGACTTAACCGAGCAGAAAGGGAACTAAAACAAATACTACACGAATACAGAAACAACAGCATCCAGGAATATCTCAGTAACCTAACGAACTCTCAACCCACAGACTACTCACTATGGAAGGCTACCAAACACCTAAAACGACCAACACAAAAAATTCCACCAATAAGGACCCAAGACAATCGCTGCGCCAGAAGCGACAAAGAAAAAAGCAAAACTTTTGCGGAACACTTAACAAAAGTATTCCAACCTTTTTCAATAAATAACAACACAGCAGAAGAACAAGAAGTACAAGAATTCCTAGAAAAACCCGACCAAATGTCACCACCCATTGAAAAAATTTACACTCACGGAATCGAAAACACAATTAAAACTGTAAAGCCACGAAAAGCGCCAGGATACGACCTCATTACAGGGAAAATCCTTAAGGAATTGCCTGAGAAAGCAACTAAACTAATAAAATTCCTCTTTAATGCAATAACCAGACTCAACTATTATCCCTCGCAATGGAAAATTGCACAAATTATACTGGTACAAAACCCGCGAAAACCAGAAGAAGATGCTGCATCATACCGTCCAATTAGCTTACTTCCTGTTCTATCTAAGGTTTACGAAAAAATTCTCCTAGAAAAATTAAAACCAATACTAAACAAAGGAAACCTAATCCCCACTACCAATACGGATTCAGACAACAGCACGCCACAACTGAACAAATTCACCGCATAATAAAAAAAATTAAAAAGGACCTGGAAGAAAAACGATACTGCTCTGCCGCATTTTTGGACATAACGCAAGCCTTCGATAAAGTGTGGCATGAAGGCATGCTATACAAAACCAAGAAAAACCTCCCCCACACTTTTTACCAACTCCTAAAATCTTACCTCAGCGAGAGATATTTTCAAATTAAATTCCAGGATGAATACTCCGAACTAATCCCCATACGATCAGGCGTCCCTCAAGGCAGCGTCCTTGGACCAGTATTATACCTCCTCTACACAGCAGATCTAGCCACATCTACAAGCGTCATGACAGCCACCTACGCCGACGACACAGCACTTCTAGCTTCACACGACAACCCAAGAACAGCATCGCACATACTGCAAGAACACCTATATGACATAGAAAAGTGGTTCAAAAAATGGAAAATCAAAGCCAATGCTACAAAATCAGTGCACACAACTTTTACAAACCGAAAAGACACATGTCCAACAGTATCACTAAACAACTCGCCGCTACCGCAAGCCAATGATGTTAAGTACCAGGGCCTCCATCTCGACAGGAGCTTAACATGGAACAAACACATCAAAACGAAAAGGAAACAACTTAACTTAAAGTTTAAAAAAATGTACTGGATGTTAGACAAAGACTCCAAACTCTCTACTGAAAACAAACTTCTACTTTATAAGATAATCCTAAAACCAATCTGGACGTACGGCGCCCAACTATGGGACACAGCGAGCAATACAAGCATAAAAATAATCGAAAAATTCTAATCCAAAACCCTGAGATCAATCCTAAACGCTCCTTGGTACGTGAAAAATACCACCATATACAATGACCTAAACATGAAAACAGTTAAAGCAGAAATAAAAATTATCAGTGAGATATCTAAAAAAGGATAGAGAAACACCCGAACCACACGGCAGTCAACCTACTGGACAACAGCACAGATAGCAATAGACTAAAAAGATATAGTCCACTTGACCTACCCTACAGATTCAACTAAAACAATTAACCCAAATATAGAAGGAAGCGTCACAGGACGCTAACTTCTTCAGATTAAGAATAGCACCTTTATACAATTTACTTATTGTTATTTATAACAGATTGTAAATATCACATTTTATTAAAAAAAAAAAAAAAGATTTATTAAAATAACAAATAATCATTTTCATATACCTTTTATCAGCAATTTGCCGTTGTAACTTCGCATAGGTGGTCATAACAGGTAAACAAAGATTCAGCTGAGAAATAACAATCGCAATATTGCTTTGAACTTTTCGAGCCTGCAAAAGGTCTTCGCCTTTTTTGGTAACATTTTCAGCGGACGATTTAAGTTTTGTATCCAAAGATAAAACTTCATTCTAACAAACAAAATTCTATAAATATAAATATATATATATATATATATATATATATGTATATATATATATATATATATATATATATATATATATATATATATATATATATATATATATATATATATATATATATGTATATATATATATATATATATATCATATATATATATATATATATATATATATTATAAAATGTATGAGAAACGTTAAATATTCATTATTATGTGCCTCTAGTATTGCATTCCAGAAAAATAATTACATTTAGTTTTTTTGCTTGCGAACGAACTTCCAATAACTCTTTTACAGAATCAATAAAACCTTGATAATATATATTACACAGTCTCTCAATATCTTTGTCATGAGTTCGGATCCTAGATTCTAGTTTTTCTTTAAATGCTTGATGTTCCTCTGCATCATAAATTGCCCTACAAATTAGTTTGTGTAAAGTACTATAATACATTCATTTTGATAAAATTAGCTTACCTGAAAGTAGGGCCCCAATAATCGTCAATACCTTCTATTTCTTGCAAATACAAATCATGTTGCGAACTTTGTTGAATTTGAGGTGTTTCTTTATTCATTTTAACACAAAATCATAAATAAAGAAACGTCAAAATAATACGTATATCAAGTTATGTTTGTGAAGTTTCCGACGCGACACTGGGACAGTCTGACACCCAGTACTAGTAACATGACAAAACT